>NJDD01003619.1:290415-314986 GCA_002245505.1 Calephelis nemesis | reverse complement strand
ATTACTTAATAAATATTGATTATGTACGATGAAAATGTAATTGTATTTATACTAATAACAATGAAAGGCACACCCTCAGCTCACTCCCTAGCACAGCCAGTCAGTCCCTAGAAAACAGATGTCAAAAAAACTCAATTTTCTCTATATATATACTAAGTAAAGTGACCGGCCTGCCTGGATACGAAATGTAAACTATTAAAAGAACCATATATACTAAAAAGTTATTAAATTAGTATAAAATAACACTGATGGAAAAAAAATTTAGAAATTTACCCAACTTTTATGGAATCACCCATTTATAATATCGTGAATATATCAAGTTTTTTGGAAAAAAATATGTTTAAAATATTATGTTAGGTTTTTTTTGACACACCTAAATTAAAAAAAATATAACCCTTAAACGCAAAACTTCAACCGCCTTATTAATAAACATAACCTATAGCAGCAATAAATTAAAAAAGCGTAATGCAAAAATATATTAAGAGAAGCTCAGCGAAAAAAGAGAGATAGCGCCTGAGAGCTCGGTTTGCATTCTGTGAATTTCAAAAAAGTGAGAACATGATAACGTTGAACGAAAAATAGTGTAAATAAATTTCATAAAACATGTTTCAGGAAATACGTGTTTTTTAGAAATCCTTAAAAGTTCGTGAAAAATGTTTGTTATTTAGAATCTCTATTACATTTGCAAGGTTTCTATCACAATATTTTTTAGTTTAATTATGAGTTCATTATAAACGGCCAAAATTCAGGCGAAATTGGTAAAAAAGGCAGAGTTTCGGAGGTTTATAGTAAATAGAAACATAGGTATAGTGCAAAAGATACCAATTAGTTCAAAAATTTCAAAGAATGATCTGTTTTTTTTATTTATTTAATAAAAATTGACACAAATTTTTAACAAAAAGCTTTGCAAAAACCTTAGATAGGTTTGTCCGCAAGCTGAACCGCCTCCCGTAAAAAGTTACATAGTAATATTTTAAATTACAATAATAAACATAAAAACATACAATACAAAAAACCGCATGCCAATAAACATTACATCTAATCACTACTTTTGAGCTATTTAAAACAAAAAACTCCGCACTTGTTGCTAAGTACGTCTCAAAGCCATAATCACGTACGAGCGTTTGTATGAAAAAGAACCCGGGTTGGCCGCACTTAAGAGGTTGAGGTACGGGAAAGACGGAGTCCTACCGTGGGATTTCTTCAACGACATGTTGTCTTAAAAAAAGGTTTGTTTTTCCTATTTTCCCTATTTTATTTCCGGTTTTCCTCTTGATTAAAACCATCGTAGCAAGCTAAAACAACTAAAACGAATTAACAAAATTGGTTAATAGGTTCAGGCGTAAAGCGATGACAAATAGAAATGGATTTTTTAGGTCCTTACATATTATGAAATTGGAGTTTTATCGTACTGGCCACTTCAATCACAAATTTCTTCTCGTTGGTTAAGAATGATTCCAAATTCAAATTTATACAGCTATTTTCACGTGTAGGTATCTGTGTTTCTTAAACCGTCTTTCGTTTTTTAATGTTTGCGTCTAATGTTTAAAGATATAAGATATGATAGAATTTAAAAAAAACCACTAGGCGGCTGGCTCATGATAACTTTTTTATGGGAGCACCTCGAATTCGCGACCTACCTTTTCAAAAGGATCCATCAAATTCGGTTCGTCATTGGCCTAGTAATCGTTTAACAAACATACATTTTTAAAGTCGATTAAAAACACAACACCTTTGCGACCGGCTAATTACTTTACTTGGAATTTGAAATTTACTATCTAATCTAAGCGTCGTTAAAATTTCTCCAATATGTAATTAAAGTTAATCTTTACCTTCGAACCATTATTTTCTACCAGTCATCATGACTAAGCACCATAAATTTATCAGCTGCACGTGACTCGTAAAAACAGGCCACTTAAATGATAAGCAGCAATCTCACTACCGCCCCAGCTTCTTTATAGAATTACTTTCTATTCATAATAATTCATATTGACACAAGCAGGCAACACGCAAATTTTGACCAAGTCTAAAGGGTAGCGCACACTTGGACGGGCCGCATCGGGGCGCAATAATGAGACTAGGTTGCCTTCATACAGTTTGCATGAAACAGAGTACATTGAGGACATCGCGACGGATTTTCAGTCGGCACTCCGAGCGCAGTGATACGGCCTACAATCCCCAAAGATGAGGGTGAACATTTTTATTTTTATTTTAAACTAGCTGTCCCGGCGAACTTCGTTTTACCCGTTCAGTATGAGAAATAATAAAGTATTATTTTTTCCCATTTTCCCTGCAACTTTCCCGGTTTTTCTTTTCGTAAGAACCTTCTCCTGATTATAAGTAACACAATAAAAAAAGAATTAGCCAAATCGGTCCAATCGTTCGGAAGTTATGCGCTTACCAACACATTTAGCGATTCATTTTTATATTATAGATTACGTACGTTAAAATTTTGTACAACTAATAGAGGCGCCACTTTTCATACCTCACGATTTTAAAGTACAGTTGCCAGTCTTATTTTTTTCTCCTCTTTGGTACTGAGTAACAAAAATCCGCCGAAGCGAGCCGACCTGACACGTCCCGTGAAAGGTGTGCGGTATCATTAACATATAAACTTTATTTTCACTAGATGGTCAAGTGCTATGACCTGGTGTATCGGTAGTGCTTACCATTGTCATGTTCCATGTTGGAGTGACCAACATTTTGGCCATAAGACTGTGACGCATTAATAACATCTGTGTTGGCACTTGTTTATTGGCGACAAACCTTACCATCAGATCTGCCTGCTTATTTGGCAACTTATTCCGTATTATGCTGCCAATCCACCAAAGTCCCTAATTTTTTTAAGCGACTCCAAAAGTGTAATGTAAAAAAGAAGAGTAACTGCTCCACTTTAAAAAAATCGTCAAATGGCGAAAGTGGCGCCTCTAGTAGTTGTAATACAAAACGTACGTTAAAATGTCGCCTTTATTTACATTAACAATATTGTATTTACTCTCCTCTTTGCTGACTGTAGGCCACATCGAGGCCTGCGCGCGAAACGACAAATGGAATTTGGGAAAGTTTTATTTGCTACAACGAAAACATGTAATATTTATAGTCATTGGAAGGGAAACAAACATACGGATTTTCTAAATAAAGCTAACAAATAGAAAGTACCTTTAAATACCTATAAATACCAAATTATGGTGCTTTCCTATCATATACCATTATTAACTAGGGACTAATAAACTATTAATTAATCTAATATAAATAATTAGGGAATAATTAACTAGGGACTTATACCATTGTCTGATCAATAATGAAACAGTTGCACATATAACAAACGATAAGTTATTTAGTCTGATGTAAGGTACTTACCTCTTTTGTTCTGGGTGCTGCTTTGTATTCCTTTTCTAATTTTGAATTCGTGGGGGCTTTCTTTGGTCTTGTGTCACTTATACCGAGATATTTACCAAACGGTCCATATACATATCTGAAAAATAAACATTGTTTTACTACTAGTACCTACAACGATCTTACTGTTGACATAGGGCCGTCCACATCCCCACTTCACGACGTCGTCAACGTGGAACGATGCGTTGACATAACGAGCAAAAATCGTATCCTAAAAATGCATTTCAAAACGCCGCAACGTTACACGTCACCGATCCTTGTAAGGTTCCGATACATTCTTCACTCAACCAGAGAAATAGCAGGCTCCTAGCCATGGACCGCATGATATATATTCTCATTCTGGTATTGTTAAAGACGAAAAGAGATGTTGAAAAAAAGATACGAAAAAGACAATACCGTGCACCGTTCCGGTGGCGTTACTGTACCGTGCACAAGCAAGACACGGCAACGCACCGTTCCACGTCGGTCACATCGTGACATGAGAGATACAAGCAGATAATCTCGGAGTTTGACGTGGTCATAAGTACACGTTATTTTTTTTCCTTTCATTGAATTCTTGGATAAATATTAGTAATTACACGTTCATATTTACGTTTCCATAACTGAGGTTTCTATCGTCCCATTTCTTAGTGAAGCTACTACAATGTTACTCGGAGTTCTTTTATCATGTGATAAGATAGCGAAAAAGCACACGGCTCTCCTGGCGGTAAGAGACAAAGGTGGCCCACAGACACAACATACGTAGCAGGAAGATTGCTGTCTTGTAAATAAATAGGTAACTTTATGTCCCAATATTTTAATAGGTTACCGAAGAATCTTTAAACGGGCAAAGGCGCGGTTGCAAGCGTCCCGCTCAAGAAATTACGCTTTTTAATGGCTTTATCCTACTCTATAGAACACACTCTACACCAGTGGCCTTGTCTGTAATGACTATTTAACCTTTACTCAGCTCTTACGAGCTGCCCGACAGGATGGCGGATGGCTTACTCTGCACAGGAGACCCGGACCAACACGGGGCAAAAGTTAAAAATTCGATTACTTCATTTAATGGAATTTACGTTGTTTATGTAGAAAACGGAACGGTCGGTAGACCGTTGCTCATACACGGCAAAACACATTACCGTGCTCATAGCATACCATCTATACTACTATAATAAAATACCGAAAATCTGTCTCCCTGTCGCTATTTCACGGCTAACCCGGAGAACCGAATTTGATGAAATCTTATATGCATACAGCTAAACTGCATGTATATGACCAAGCTTATCGGGCCATTACATGGTAGGTTTTGCTGTCAGTTGTTAGTCACTGAAATACGTTTGAATCATGGTTACAAAATGTATGCATATAAATATAATTTATCGTCTTACATGCTATGTTATCTGTGAGTCAATTCAATTGTTTTTTGTAATAAATTCAATATTTAAATCACAATACAAATCTGAACAGCAGAATAATTACCTACAAACTTTTGAAAACTGCACACTCACACAAACATGCTCATCAACGAAGCGCCTAAGCAGATTTCGCAGTGCTGCTTGTAGGCTGTAATAGCGAGTATCGCGTAAAGACATGCAGTCATGTTGTTATTCGCTACCGCGATCTTTATACTTAAGAATGCCACGCAGGGACGGCGTTTGAGTATGGCGCGGTTGGGCAACCGCCCAGGGCGCCAAGATGTAAAGGGGCATCGTTGGGGCCTCGCGGAAATCTGCAGCGAAAGAATCTGCGCCGATGCGCCCCGGTAGTGGGTGTTGCTCCATACAAAATTAATCTAGGCGGATTATTGCGCTGCGAATCCGTCCAAATGGGCGCTATCCTTTAGACGTCGCGAAGCGTGTCGGATCGGGAGGGATTGCATTGCAAAGCTTAGGAGTGCGTAATATAGGGTTTTTAAGATATCGAATCGAAACTATATATTGATATCCGGTATCGGATTCCGAAACTATATATTTTCTGAAACTATATGTTGGTGAATCGGTCTATATTTGGTAACATCAAACCTATAAGACGATGTTAGCTAAAACTGTATGTCGTATCATAACATGATATCATTGTAATTAATTATATTCAAATCTGTCTGGATTTAGAGGAACGTAGCCACATTGAGTGTATTACAGATATTTAATGGTTACTTTTACAAATAAAGTAATAGGTATTTACTGAAATAGGTATTACTTTTAGTAAGTTTTGCATAAAAATATATACCTATTTGGTACCTACTACCTACCTATTTACAAGCAAAATGCGTAAATAAACTTAACAATATCGATGTCAATGAACTTTCCTTCAAACTTCTAGGTAGCAGACATAGGACTGGCTGCATGTGTTTGGAATGAGATAGATCAGTTCGTGACTGATTGATTAGTCAATTTGACTGTTTTAAGCGCAATTCAAACATAATATAGCGGGAGTGTGTCAGACTCAGGTCGGGACGGGAGTACGGCAGGTCCAATTATGTACTTGTATTGTTTGCTGTCGCGTACCCGTGGATATGGATGGAGTTGGTGTCGGCGTCAGGGTCATTGTCGTACTTATAGTCGCCATCGAAGTAGTCGCTGCTGATGTCGTTGATGTTGTTGAGCCTACAGCTAAAGTCGCACTTATTTCCTGTCCCCCAAACATGAGCCTCGAATACGCATCCAAGAGTCTCTTTTTCAAGTGGGCTTTTAAATTTCCGGTAGTGCCTTTGTAACTAGGTAGGTAGGTAGGTATACGAATCACCGCAAACTCGACATTTGACCTTTTTGTCTTCAGTATTAGTTTTATAAAATAATCCCAAAGGGTAGGTAGCTACCTACTTGAATTTACACGAGACATTTCGAAATATTTTATCAATTACTTAGTAACTGAGATAAATCTAATAAACCTTATAAACTAACTAACTTTTTGCATATTATGATACAAAAACACAACACTTAACTATTAATCTACAACTTAATATAGGTAGGTACCTAACTAATAACATAACTAATATCTGTAGCCTATAATAAATAAATAAATACCTATCTCTAGACAAGTTACACAAATTAAATCTAACCCCAAAGTAAGCAAATTACCTATATGCTTGTGTTATGGGTATAAGTCAACGACTCTAATACATAGAAATAATTGAATAGATACAAGAATAAATTTAATAAACACCCAGACCCGGAAATGCAGACATCTAAATGTTCATTACACAAATGCCTGCCCCCGTCGGGAATCGAACCCGAGCCTCGCGGTTGGTCGGCGTAGCTAGGCGTGTACGCTAGCCACTCGACCGACGAGGCGGTCAATAATGAAAGAACATACCTACCTAGGTACCTACCTAAATTAACAAACAATTTTAACTCGCGAAATTGTTTGCGCTCTTCGCAGGGTCGCGAATCGCTTGTCGCGCTTCGAGACCCTGATATCTGAATCTATCAATAGAATTATAAGAAAGAACTAGAAATGGCGGGTAAGGCTATATCGCATCAGCGGATTTTTGTTACCAAGTATAAAAAGTATTGAAAAAAAAGTGGCAACTCAATTTTGAAATTGTTAAGTATGGCAAGGCACACTTCTGGTACCTAGTTCCCTTATAAAGCTTTAGATTTAAAATGCCATTAACCCTCTATTCACATTACAATACCCTTTGGTGATTGCAGGCCGCATCAGAAACTCTGCAGAGGAATACTCTAGCGGCAATGTGGCCTGACAGTGTGTGTTACTTCACACAACATGTATGAGAGCAGTCTAAGCAGATAATTGAGCTGCAATGTGCCTCATCCCGTACTGTCTAAATGTGTGCTATTCAAACTTACACTGCATAACATGTGTATCTTCACGTCCATATCCCCGAAGAGGTAGGCAGAGGCCCAACCAGGGCACTCATGACTAGCCGAAGATACTAAGTCCCATAATGTGATAGGTGGCAAGCCTATCGCCAACCAGACACGTTTCCAATCCCGACCAACCTTTTTTTTTATTAGAAACATGGAAAAATCTCATCTCTCTCGAGACCTCATGCAGTCAAGTCCAACACCCGGACCGCTCGACCACAGAGGCGATGTGCGAGGCATAACATGTGAATTTGAAAACTCGAAATTAAACATCATTGACACTGATACTACATCAAACGACATACTTTTCCTTGGGTGTTCTGATCAGAGCAAATACGGCACGCACCACTTGCGCACAATGAACCTCACGAAAGCAGAGCTTCGTCTGCTGGACAAGTCAGACAAGTGTTTCTCGTTGAAACAAAGACAAAGCCAAAGATATCAAATTTTTTTAAGTTGAATTGTGCAAAATCTGTAGCAAAAAGCTCACAAACCTGCTTAGAAAACTACACATGCATCGCTCATATCACATCCACCATAAGTAGCATTAATAAATTTTTATGGTGGGATTAGGTTACTTTATAGCTTTGTATGAGTAGATCTTGTGTGGAGATTACAATCAAAATGTCACTGTAATAACAATGCATTACATTGTAATTACTGTTGCTACCACTTGCCATTGATTTTGTTTTTTTATTGAGCTAATTTTTTTTTCAAATACTTATCCAGAAACAAATATCTTGTTAATTTATTACTATACTTAATATATAATTAGTATACAGTACTCTAATACTTAACAATTTTGTCTACACTCATTTTGTTATAGTATTATTTTAATTCTAGGATGGTAATCCTTCAAAAATTTAAAACACTATCGAAATATGTAAGTGCTTTTTTTGACAACATTGTTTTGATTGTACAAGCATCATACCTATTAAAATAATAAATACCTGATATCTTTTACAGCTTACAGTATATATCAATATGTAACACTTTTAGCAATAGCAGTGTACTTTAAAAGGATTAAGGAGTTTAAAGCATAGGCTTGTTAGTACATTATTGTTATTAAGTTTTACTTTATGTTTGCATGTTATGGCAAAGAATAAGTTACAGTAACATGTAAAAGACTCACTCTGACAAAATGCAAGAATAAGAATAAAGAACATAACCATAATTATTCTGAAGGATACAGGACATTTTTCATCTCTCTGACTAAAGAGAGAGATGGGGGAGGGGTAAAATCGAAAATGTAATTTGCGCTATAATTCATTGATAAATAGTTCAACTTCTTTTTTTAAAACAAAGTTCAATGAACGCCCCCATGGGTACACTTAACTCATTCATTCTTTTTTGTTTTGTAGTATTTCTTTAACAGATTGTTTCAAATTTTAATAAGTCATAAGTTTTGTAGTTTAAAAACTACAGATATAGCAACAATTTGAAATCTCGAATGTCTACATGCCAAGTAGGGGGACTTAGGGTAGGTAGAGTGTATGGAGTAAAACAAATGAAGTTTGCCAGGTCCATTGCCATGCCATCCATACTAATGTTATAAATAAGGCCTGTATGATATGATTTCATAGCTAAACCACAGACGAAGTAATAGTACTTTGTAAAGATGACTCACAGGGTTATAAAATTTAAGCAAACTTGAATCTTATAATATGTAGCAAAGGCTCATATTGCACCGATTGAATATATCCAATTTTCTTAAAAACACAAACGTCTACCAAAATTGAAACTTAAGACAATGATTGAAGACTCATTCAAAACTGACTGTAAATGAATAATGATCATGTGACTTTAGAAATAGTTTTTACTATTCATTTTGACGTGAGACTCTTCAAGAAGTTCATAATGTATCAGTTCTACATAAACTGCAGTGGAGTGGAGTTTACTCTCTGGCTAACCCTCTTAATAAATTTTGTCACTCAGATGTAATTTTAAAAATAATAATAAATTTACAGTTTTTGACTTTGATATAAAAATATGCTTAATAAAAATATAAAGTCTCTGTTGTGCGTTAGTTTGTTTAGCCAAATCCATTAGGCAGATAGGAAGTGTAAAACTTAAAGAATATATTTAGTATAACTAAATTACATTTTAGTAAGTAAGTAAATGAACCCCATTTTCATAGATATTTTCACACCATTGATTATTTATTTAAATTTCATTGTTTAAAAACGTTTTTATTTTATTTATGGTGTGAAAGACAATAAAAAAATTTTGATTGAGTTTAAACGTGAATCTTAGCAATTTTATAAAAAATTGTCAAGAATCTACCAATAAACAGAGATAAATGCCACTATCAGATACAAATACACTAGTTTTAATATGTGTATGACATAACTACACATTTTAGTGTAATATCACACTAAAATGAATTAACTTTATGTGAACATTATTGCACTAAAATGCATAGTTGTCGCGAAAATACTTACTACTTCGTATAGCATGTATTTACCACTTGAAACTTATTAGTAAATTACTAAATAAAAAGGTTAAATTTCTAAATATTGGCATTGTTTTATACTTATTGTAAACTGCACCCTGTTTCCTATTGCGTAAAGTAGACGAGTAGCCTTCACCTAAAGCAGCCTTTCAAATGCAGATGATTTCAGTAACCAACGAACGACACCTAAATATACTCAATTAAGTGAAAATTCTTTAACAATTATTGTTCAAATATAATGACGGAAACGCGATAACTGTAAACGCCCCTCATGGAATGCAATTAGGTTATGCTTACCTTTCTAAAATATACCGCAGACATATAAAAACTAAGGCTAACGGTATCGGATAGATCAGGTGCCTATGGTCTGTATATGTTACAGCCTTATCTGGACCGGGCGCAATGTCTGCCCATGTCGTGTTAGGCGGCAACCACACATCTTCATTCCAGAATGCGTCTAAAAGCGGGCGCAACATTGATGACGGAAAATATTATGTGAACACGTGTTATTCAATAGAAATTTGTATAAATATTAGGAACTTATTTTATAAATCAAACAAGCAAGCGCCGTTTTTGGGCTCGGCTCGCATAGAACTCGCGTAAATTTACTTGCGGCACGGACAAAATTTAACTGACAAAATTGACAGAAATTGACAAGTGACAACCAACGTGACAACTGTTACAAGCAGTGATGCCACCTCGCAAAAATCACTAGATTTGATCTCAAAACTCCCTAGATTTCATGTTTTAACTAAAAAAACACTAGATTTCCATAAAGAATTACAAACAACGCGTTAAATACAAATCATTGTAATTACATCATTAATTTACTAACAAACATAACACACTAACTTAAACAAACAAGTTTTTAATTTGTAGTCGCATTAAGCGCGAGGGAGCGCTTGGGAGACCTTTTGTCGCTGCGTCATTAAATCTGTGTTACAACCGTATATTGGTCTCGCACTAGAATACTGGTACATGAAAGAGATAAATATGGCAAAAGATGACGTTGAGCTCTTAACAAACTTAAAAGTAATATGGTTTGTTCAATATCAATGGCCGTATTACAATAATATTTCACAAGAAAGTTATAATAATCTCAGATTAAAAACTTACTACTCATCTAACTTTAACTTTGGTATTTATTCTTTATTTTTATTGTGGCTGCCATTTAGTTGAACTTTAACTGATTGTTATCAATTATGTGAATGAATGAATTGTTATATGTTAAAGTAAGGAATTCCCTAATAAAAAAACATGAGTTCTCAAAATATTTACGAGAATGTAACGTAAGTACGTACGTCATATACGGGCTTCAACGGGACCCTTTAAAAAAATATATAATAAGAGGTTTATTTAATTAAAGATTCACACTTGACTAAAAACAGTCAACAGTAGCTAAAGTCCGGTGAAGTTGTAAAGACCACGAGGATAGTAACATATTAGAAATTAAAAAAAAAAAAACAAAATCGGAAATTAATCGCTATTTCGGCACTCTTTCATTTCGCCCATAGATAAATCCACATAATATGATTCCGCCTTTAAGTTTTAAAAATTAAATTTCGACAGTTCCGTTTTCTTATTATTTTAATATCATAGATTATGATTAACGCTATTAACTACGAAAAGATTAAAGTTAAAATATTAAGAAAATAAGAATTAAAATTCTTCTAAATTACAAACATTGGACGTAGTGAGAAAATAAGATTTCAAAAAAAGTCTCACAGAAACGCCCAATAATTTTGTGGGGCAATCAAGAAGCATAATAATACATAAAGCTCACAGAACAACTATAGTATGTACTTCGTAAAGCTTCTTGATTGTCGCCTTGGAATTGTAAATACACATTTGTTTTCACGCCATCTATTGTTGAATAGCATAACTTTAAATAATAGAAATTGTTAAAATTGCTATCTATTATCAGGTAGTAGTACTATTTATATCATGACTTACGCACACGATCGATTTACCGCCATTCGCCAATTTCAATAACATATCTCTAGGCTCCTGGCATATTCTTGGGCTTCCAAAGTTTTTTAATTATTTTTTTGCAGTTTTGATCGAACATTCAAAGACAATTTATTGTTTTAATAGTAATTAAATAATAATATTAAATTTAGTTAAGAATTATGCTGATGTCAACTATACTTACATACATTTCAATTCGACTATCAACAAAACAGTGTCAATAGAACTAAAACTGCAATTGCAATGTTTTTAGAAACAATTATACCTATTGTATACAAAATAAATAAACTAAAACGAGCGTTATTAAAATTTTGTCAGTTTTTGTTCACTTTTTTGCAAAAACTACTGAGCCGATTTTTGGCAAATGTTGTGCAGAATCATATAGCCAAAGTCAATATTTAGGATACCTTTTACTGGAAAATATTGAGTTCTCACCGCTAAGTAGTTATTACGAAAAATCATCTCAACATATCTTGTACAAAGCTGCAGGCAGCAGCTAGTTTTGAATGGAGCTTGAGAATTATTTTGTCTGAAAACGCTTTTGGTGGAAACCTTTTTGCGTTTGCTAGCTCGATGCTAGAGGAAGTTTTGAAGGCTTACAGAACAGGCTCTGCCTAGTGTGAGAGCCATATAAAGTGTATTTTCCGAGTTTCGCTCTTTCTGATATAAGCAATGAATAACAGTTTATATGGGAAAAACTAAAATATTGTTATTTGATTTCTTTACAGTTTCTCAACTTTTTAAATTTTCCCTGAACTTCCACGAATGTTTTAAAGACAAATCAAATCGAAACTGGTCCAAGCGATTTCGAGTTTTAGCGAGACAATTTTAGCGAGTCAGACAGCATTTCAATATAAAAATAGAAGATAATAACTTCGCTTCTAAATATTTTATTTGACTTACATTTTTCCTAGTCTTGGTCCGATTCCTCTGAGTAGAATAGACTATTTGCCTCTCTGCCAAGAAGGTCGTAAGAAACAAGCACTGGTTAAAACATAGGTCATCACTAGCAAGACCGCTGCTGGTAGTGTGCTGTGCAGCAACTTGCCTGAGTAGGGATCCCATGCCTTAACTGCCGGAGGTTAGAATAGCCGGTCGAATTGCACAATAGGCCAAACATCCCGGCTGCAGGACAGCGACGCACCTGTAACATTTTTGGTGTCTGTAGGACACGGTAATCTCTTACCATCAGGAGGATCTCAGATAAAAAAAACATAATTAGTAAATTTATAGTAATCTATATATTCTATATATTAATATAATATAATATATTAATTAGTGATGCCAAAATTTTGGACCACTTTAAGGAAATTGCGCGAAAGGAGGAGTATGAAATTTTGCACACTTGTAGTTTATGTGTAGGAGAAGTGCAGAACGCTAATATTTTTCAATAACAATGCTTATAAATTACATTCGATCAATAAATAAAACTTTTTAAAGAAGAGGAGGCAAACCAGCAAGTCGGTCACCTGATGGAAAGTGATCACCTCCGCCCACGGACATCCGCGACACCAGGAATATCACAGATGCGTTACTGACACTACCATGCATTTGACGCACACAAACATATTAATGATAACTATACAAGAAAGCAGATGGCGCACTAAAAAATTCGGAAACAATGTAGTTGGTCTTGAGAAATGAAGATGCCGTTCTTATCAACAAAATATCAAAATTTATTATTTTGCAGATTTATGGGCAAAATGTATGGGCGACCACTAGTAGTAAATAAATAAAACATAATATATTATCAAGTCATTTATTTTCATTATTAATTTGTTCGCATACAAAAGAACGATGTGCAACAAAGCTTACATAAACACCAGACATTCCCACTTCCCAGAACATTATCTTACAGACACAACACTATTTTTATCCCTTATCAAGAAGTTAAGAAGTAATCCGACTAAAATAAGCTTAAGTTGAAGTAAACCTTCACAGTTATCATTTTAATTTACATTTCATAATTAGGTATATTTGTGCAAACTGAGGTACTTTAAATTAGCCAAACTCTCAAATTTCTTCTTACCTAAACCCACTAGAATCAGTAGCATGATAGAAAGATATTTGCCAAAAAATGATAGCACTGTCGCCTAGTGTAGTGACTTATTTTCGTCTTATCCTAATTGTGCATGTGTAATAAAGAAAAAATACTTCAAAGATGTATTCTTCTTTAAAAAATAATAAAATTGTACATGACAGACTATTTTCAACTTTTTTTCCGTTTACTGCCTAAAATATTTCCAGTCAATGGTTAACATTTTTCTTCCCCGGACAATTTATTGCATAAAATATCTATAGTAAAAGGCGACATTGTGAAATTTGTTGTAGGTAGTGCTTCGTATAGAATAAATGTAACTACAATATGTATTTTTGATTAATTATAGCTAATAATATTTTGGATTTAAAAAACAAAAACTTGCAAACAAAAGTTTCAAATACTCATCTCGTATTTTGCTTTTCTGTTATCTGGCATTTCAGATAAATAACAATACGTAGATTAAAATACTTTATTGTAAGTACACCCAGCTTCGCAGATATCTGACCCCTATACACTAACGCTCTTTTACGTCCAATGTTAATAACCTATCTGCAGATAGAGATAGGCCTTCTAGTTTTGTTGCTATTTTTATTAACTATTGAAATATAACAGTGGTTGCCTAGTAACTTATCCAAACTGGCCCATCTTTTATCTTAGATAGTTTATTAATATTGGACTTGTTTTTTTGTGGCGGTCACATATTTGCGATGTCTTATGTACACATGCGTAACCATATCTGCAGTAACAATAACAAATTAATTTTAATAATTAATAATATTCGCACATGCGACTGACGAATTGCGAATTTTTTTACGTAGCGTATCATCGAACGAGTTAGATGAAAAGCAAATATATTATGTTTTTCATAATCTCTTTCTATAATATATTATCTTATGTATTACCAGAGATAATTGATAAATTGGCTTTTTGGTATTACACAAAAAATAACAATTTAAATGTTTTTTATAAGTACATCTCTAAAGTTTTATTCTGGCTTTGTATAAGAGATATATAATAAAAATAAGAAATGTGACAAAAGCATAAGCAATATTTAGAAAATGAAGGTATTTAAAGTTAATAAAGGTTATTTGATAAACTAACCATATAAAAACTTAATACAACCTAATAGTGTCCATTCCATGTAATTAAAATGACTTTTTTATTTCAAAAAAAATATGTCAACTTCAGAAAGGCAGCTAAATTGAAATTTAAAAGTACATTATATATTTACTAGCGGTTTGACCACGCAGGTGAGATTTCATTATAATCAGGTTTTATATCATTATTTAATTTAAGTAGTGAAGCCATTTTGAAATTGCTTATTAACATAAAGTACATACATACGTTACAGAAAAAATTAAACATTTACTGCATTACTTTATTATGTACATAAATAAAAAAAACTTTGCCCATAGTCGAAGCGAATTAGATACGTGATTTTAGAATTGTTGCTTGACTTTATTTTGACGACGTCAAAAACTAGAGCATAAGAAATTAAAATTTAAAAATGTTATATTTAAGTGTTTAACGGAGTAGTCTCATTACTTTTATATGGTTCTGATTAACCTAAGCGTTAAAAACTCGGGACGCGAAGCGAGAGCGTCTACAACGTGAAACTGGCAACCACACAAGTCGCGGCTACGACGAGACTTCATTTTCAGTCAATTGTTACTCTAGTTACACGTTTTCTAAAGTTTATAAATAAATGTTTCTGGACAAATTACACGAACCGATCTAACCACAAAGTTATCAATATTATATTATTTGCTTGTGGGATGTATATTAATATAACGATACTAATGTACATAAACACTTATATAAATGTAGAAGCCAATGTAATAAACACCCAGACCGAGAAATACAGACATATAATGCATGCACATGTCGGTAATCGAACCCTAGGCTTGCAAATGATTAGCAGGGTTAGGGGTGAACTCTTTCCTCTCGACCAAGAAGGCGGTCAATTTAACATCAGTCATGAAATTCTTATGAAATTAAAATATTGAGAAGGACTCGTAATATGTGCACACGTTTGACCGCAATACGCGCGATTCCCGCTTTGGAGACGCGGTGTTCCCGTATCGCGTCGCTAGGTGTGTAAGGTGCCTTAAGTAAACACAGACAGCATTCGCCGCGCAGCAGACGCTTTCGCTTCCAAGTCACTTAAATCTGTATGAGGTAAGATTTAACTTTCCAAACAAAAAAGTCATATAATCTCAACTTAATTACATTATAAATTTAGCTTTCACAAATACTGATTAGATTGACAAGAAACAACAATATTTACGTTTTTATAAATTTAACATTATGAAATAGCGTCTAAGTGTATATACACTGCGCATTCAAACCGCTCGTTACTGTGTCTTGATATTAAGTACTCCATAAATATACATTAAAATACTTCTACGCCATTTACATGAATTCCTTAAAACTCAAACAGAATCTTAGTATTTGAATATAGTCGACCTAAAATAAAAATCAATCAATAATTATATGGATGGGTTTATGTAACAAAAGAGCAATTTAAATGAAATTGTTTAATAGTTTAACTGGTATTTATACTAGCCACTTTAAACAAATGTTTTTCTCGACAAATTACTATTACAATTTATTTAAAAATATTACAGGCAAGTATTGAACTATTTTGAAAATATATGTTAGCATAACATTGACCTTCTGTAGGACAATAATAGAATATTTAATAAATAAGATATCGTCTTTGTGACCGTGAAGTATCTGAAATTACATAGAATAATAAAATAGCATAACGCTATGGTAAGCGGTTATCACAAAAGAGGTATAGAGTAGGTACCTTCAGTTGCAGTAAAACTTCTGTCACACAACAAATAGGTGTAATGTTAAAGTTTCCATGTGGAATAAATATATCTGATGAAACTACATTTTACACTCATTTAGAGGCTGAGTATATTAAGTAACAAAATCATTATAATTTTGAAGTGAATTAAAAAAGGTTGTATAGATCCACTGAATCCGTGGGATACTCTTTGTTTTAGTTTTGTATTTTTAATTATTTTAACCAATTTCAAGAAAAAATATTGATCTAAAAAAATTCAAACGCCATCCAGACAGTAAACCATACCAAATTGTTGTCGCTTAGATTAGTAAAAATTAGCTTGAGCTGAAAATAAGATAAGTTCGGAGCTTACTCTCATACCATTTATAATACGCTATTTGCAAATTTATTCCACAACTTAACATTTTTATTTAAATATCGTTTTTAATTAAATATCACCATTATGTATAGAATTTTTAATTATTACATCATATTTTACAACTAGCTTATTTCGTTTCAGTAAACTACAATAAAGTGCGCATTAGAGAAAAAATATCCCTACAATCATAGTGAACCTACATACTGACGTACGAACATTAAAAGAAACTAGTCATACTTTCAGTAACCAAGCAATATTCATTCATAGCAAATATTTTCACGTAGAACTTAAAATACAACAATTCAACAACAACCGTACAACTTGAAGGCACTGTGCGATGCCGTCTGCTGATATGTAAAGGCGTGACACGAACCTTGTAAGTGAATTAATTAAAATGATTGTATACTTATACATACAGGGTAACAATTAAAAGACCAGCCAAATTTTGAGAGAGGGTTGGGAATCGATAACACTTTCCATTTATGGTATAATAGAAAAACAATGCAAATTACCGTTTTTATCATTTTAGCCTCAACTACATTATACTTAAATTTGGCAAGTCTTTTGAACGTAACCCTGTAGAGAATGTCGTGTTAGTTACAATACTTATATTCGTATAGTTACTCAAGAACGGCTAAACTGATTTGGCTGAATATTGATAGAGAGATAGATTAGAACTAGGACACGGACAAAGAACCTCGTTCGACTGCGAGGAAACTAGGAAAAACAACTTTTCCCAAACTGAACGGGTGGAACTAAGTTCGCCGAAGCAGCTTGTTGCATATAATATACAATCATTTTAATATACCTAAAGTATACATATGTTTATTTAGAAATTGTTATTTATCAGGTAGCAAAATTGTTTCTTCCGAAAAGTAAATTAACTGATGTAAAATATTTTTGACACTTTTTGTCCCATTTATCGAATAATTAAAATTGCCTTAAAAAGAGTATAGAAGAATACTAAATGAAATCCAAAAACTGTAATGCTTTTGAAATCTTTGTATAATTAATAAGTCGACACAGTGAAGGACTTAATTTAGCTTACTTCGAATCACTATTTTAAAGGCCTCCATTATATATAATTAAAAGTTTACATTAAATATTATTTACCGATAAACTTCAAAATCGTTACATATTTATGACAGAATAAGAATAATTAACATGGCAATATTATTACATTATATTTTATAACATTTCTAAATAAATAACAGGTCATCTCGTTTTGTTTTCGCATTTGATACTACAAAATAAAATCATATAAAACACATAGTGCGAAAACGCTTAATCGAAACTTGTCATTTTTGACAGTACGGTATTGTCATATATACACTTGTCAAATCACTATTTGACGTCCGTTAAATACAGTAATAATAATAATCTTGAAAATATATAAAAATAATTTAAACCTTAAAATTATATTGTGCGCTGAAAAACTTTGATCAATACGACTAAAAGCTTTTTGTTCTAACATTTTGTAACTACTATATGAAATATTATCTTTACAGTATGTCAACATACCAAAACATTAAATCTAACAAATTATTAGGACAACGACAAAATCAACATATCATAAAATTTTCAAATAAAATTAACAGATAACGGAAATGCTTATAATTAAATAAGAAATCTCGATCATAGGGATAACAATTTAAAATAATTTGGAATTTTTATTAAATTTTTCCGCAAAATCAGGTGGATTAGTCGTTCGTTGTTACTAATGCCTGATATAGCATCTTTTTTTATAAAAACTTTACTCAAAGTTCTTTACATAATATATCCTTTTTAGAACAGGCTCAGCCTAATGTATTAGATGTTTTTATTTCTTTAATCTCAAACAATCCCGAAGATTTTGCTTTCTGGAATATCGTTAATATTTTACAAAATAAAATAAAGGTACTTAATTTTATTTTTCTAATTTTTGGTCACTAGTAACTGGAGATATAAAAAATAAATAATTAAGCGATATGGTTTAATACTATCCAATACCTTTGCCATGCGTATTAACTCTAAGATAATAAGAAATGGATCTGTATTTTATATTGTGTCTCAAATAACTAAAACCAAAGTAATAAAATTAAATCATTTTTCATAATTTAAATAACTACGCTTACATCTTCGAATTTTAATTATCTGTGCATATGGTTGTTATTCTTAATCGTTGACTCTAAGATATCTCTTTTCTAAAAGATAACTGCGGCTTTTGTACTCCTAAAACTTTTTTTAACTTTCTTTTGTTGTCATTTTGTGGAAAAAAAAATCCATTTGTAAGAATTATAATGCGCCGCCATTTTGAAAAAAACATAAAATGGCAGCCTGGCACTGTCAGGATTCATACAAAAAAGTTCAATCCCCTTTATAAATGCACAGCGTTGGTTAAAAAAATATTTTTATTAACATTTTTTTAATATGTTTTAGAGAAATAACAAACAAGAAGCACATGGAAGTAAATTAAAACGATGACTAATATTCCTATTTCGGTACATAGATGTGCTTCCTTACCAAGTTATTTTCACTGACTGCTTGTTTTTATATACGGACTGCTAAGTATGATTCAGCTTCGCCTGCGTAACTGCCTTTACTGCACCGATTTTGATGAAACAAAGCCTATGTCACTCAGGGATCATGTAGCATTCTAAGGGCGAACGAATTTTTGAAATCGGTCCAGTAGTTTCGAAGCCTATTCATTTCAAACAAACAAACAAAAAATCAAACATTTCCTCTTTATAATATTAGTATAGAAGTATAGATGTCTCCATATGCACAGATCAATAAAACACCAAAAGATATCTTACAACTGTATAAATTTAAATAATTGTTCCCAAGTCATACCTTCCATTGAATAAACTTTCAAATAATTAAAAAAAAAATTCAATTTCTTGGTTATTTTTTTGTGGAAAAATAACACTCTAGACTTCGGCTTTTGGCCTTTAGAAATCTAATCTGATAGCATTTTCAATACATGGACAATAATTGAATTGCACAAAATACCCCCTACACAAAACAATGTAAAATTTAAATGTTATAGCTATACTTTTGTAAAAACATAACCAAAATAGTATTTTTGAAATGTAACATTAAAATAATGTTCTTAAACTTACTAAAATAACTTTAGCCATATTTTTTTAACATCACAACAAAGACCATTGCAAAGTAATTAATGTAATCACTAATGAATAGACAAACTTACTGCGCCTCTTCACACGCGAGGAATTATATGCTATTTTTTTATCTTTCATAATAAGTAAGAATTAAATAAAAGTACGTCCAGTACTTTCTACTGTCTAACACTTTAAGTAGTTCTTTTAAAAAACAGGCAATTTTTCGCATACGTGACCTCTCTGTCAAAGAACCCAAAAAAGGTTTACTTTTCAAACCTTCATAAAGTAGAAATAGGAACTAACCCAGTCAATTTAAATCCAATAATATAAAATTTTCGCTGGAATCAATAAAACGAACAAACGAGAAAGCCTATCACCTTGAAATTAAGCAAAATCCCAAAATCTAAATTAATTAAATTTAATATAATAATACTCTGGTAAATTATTGGCGAATTTTGGAATGTGATCCTCTTTGGTGCATCGAATTTGGTTTTGGTGGAATTATACTACGCGAAAATCACAAATGTGTGTCATTCGAAAATTACGTCACAAACAGATATGATGGAAAAAAATTAAATTATGGAAAATAATGTTCAGATGAAAGTTGCAAGTATAGAAATATAATAGAATTTTTGAAATATACCAAAAAATACTACTTTGTCACGAATTAAAAAAATGTAAGAATTCGTACATAGAGTACCTCATCTTTGTCTGGGTCCCCTGTGTGATCATCTGCTTTCCTATTGTCAGGTAGTAAGAGGCGAGTTAAAACTAAATGGGGTCTAACATGCAGCAACTTGCCAGGGTAGGAATCCACCATCTTACCGGTTTTTGCCGCCGTAATGACTGTGACCGTCAGGAAAGTCATGCATTATTAACTTCACAAATTCAAAAATAGATAAAACTTTAAAATATATTCAAAAGTTATGTGACGTAATTTCAGGATGACCTGTAAAGAACTATAAATTCTATTCAAAGAATTATAACTAGTCTGTATAATAAGATGGCGCCACAATCGACCTTAAAATTAATATAACATTCATTGGTGGTAATTTTGTATCTAAACTAATTTTAAGTTATGGTTATCTTCTTTCAACTTTTACTTCTTTCAATAGTACAAAAAGTGATAAAACAAGTTTAGTGCTGTTAGATTAGTTTGTCCATGTAACAACAAAAAGGGAAATGTATTTTAGGAAACGTTGATTAAAAAGATCACAAGTTGACATTACACTACTAATTTGACATGACTAAAATGCTCCATCTCTTTTATTTTTGTTTCATTGAAAAAAGATAGCATACACCTAAAATAAGTCGAGTTGGCAGCAGCATTACCACCAATATCACTAATCTATCCAAGCGTTAAGTAGTTATTTTTAGTTTAATATGGAAATGTTCATAGTTTATTATTATGGTGTATGTATATCTAAACTAAGACTAGAGGTAGTGCCTAAGCGAAATAATACAAGTGCGTTAAATGCAACTATTAATTCTTATTACTTGACTTATATGGTTTGTCTTAGTTTTATTAAAAGCGGTCGTGGACGAGTTCAATAGAAAGTTTTAAGTATTGAAGACTTATTATATGTACTTAAACATAAAAAACGTAACAAATAAAAAAAAACTTATAATTAAAAACGAAATTAAAACTATTCAAGAGAAACACTAACAATGTAGCTTTACTTAAATCGATTTTGAAAATCACGCGATTGCTTTTTTTCAAATAGATACTTTTTTAAGTAGTAGTGGGCTTGAATGAACGAGCAGTTTTATAAGCACTTTGCCTAACTGATAAACCAGTTCATAAGTAAGTTTTTTTGAACTACTAACGACCATCCGTTAGTATATAGTACTTCACTTGCGTCAAAAAGTGAACGCGCCCGTATTTTTTGGTAGTTTTTTAGTAATAAGTACATTAAGTATAAAGTTACCGATTGACGATCGGTACATACAATACTATAAACTAAACGAGTTCCACACTATATTAATCGACATTTGCACTGTTTAACTAGTTCACCCACTACATAATAATCCCTGTACTTTCTGGAAGGTTGTCACATTTTACTTTTTTATTTTACTTTTTTTTGTCACATTTTATCTTGAATAGTTTAACAACAATTGCCATAAAATCGCATCAAACGCAATAACTTTCAATATAAATGTGAGATATGTGAAGCGAATGTAATTGTACAAGTATACAACAGTAGAGGTGATTAGCCAACTGGCCACTCCTGTCCTACGTCTCCCTGAAAATAAAATGAAATTGATGAGTTTACATAGTTTGAAACTTCCATAGTCGGCTCTTGGTTTTTTTTTTAATTTTTTTTTATAACATTGGAAGGCTAACAAGCAGACAGATTTCCTGATGGTAAGAAATTCTCGCCGCCTAGAGACACCAAAGGTGGCAATGGTGCGTTGCCAACCAGAGGCCGGGATGTTAAACCTCGAGCAAAAGTAAGTTTACAGGCTACCTTACTCTCCAAACCGGAACACATCATGACGTTATGGCGGCAGGAGTAGGTAAGGCGGTGGTACCAATCCGGGTGAATCGCTGCGAAACTCTACCACCTAGTTCGATATCACGGTGTTAGTGACGGTAGGCCTATGCTCGCCTTTTACGAGCTGCCTGGCACAGGAAGGCAGATGGTCTATTCTACAAAGGAGCCCGGACCAACACGGGGAAAATTGGTGGAGTTCAATTGTTAGTTTTTTAGGTTCACTTTTTAAAACGATATTTTTAATTTTCGACAGCACACTTTGTGTAGTAAAGTTAAAGCGCTCGCTCGCTTATTTTGTAAAAACCTTGTGTTTTACTTTAAAAAATAACCATCTCGTCAAATTTGCACACGAGTTGCTAAAAGTGAATGAGTGCTAAAGCGATGGGGAAAAGGAATTAGGCCTAAAAAGGGTAAATTTGGACGGGATGTTGACAATCCAGTACCATGTTGGAAACGCACTCTTTCTTTCTTTACACACTTTCTTTTCGCACTTTTTCTTTTTCTCTTTCTTTCTTTCTTTTTTTCTTTCTTTCTTTCTTTAAAATTTATTGGAAACGCACCATTACTATCTTTGTTTAAAACAATCTTAGCATCCTATCCAAAGAAAATCAGTAACTTAATAGAGACCTATACTTCCATATGTTTATAAATAATTCTACGTTATATAAACTAAGTGCTACATACAAAGAAAAAAATAATTTAATATACAATAATACAGTACCAAAAATGAAAAAAAATCATGTGTATGCACTTACTTCTTATTATGAACACGGTTAGGTGTACTGTGATTGGACTGATGAGAGCTGTCACTTATATCTGAACTGGAACTTCTTATGTCACCTTCCATCTGAAATATTTAGAAATATCACTTTCGGTTTTCATGAGACTGTCGCACGACTGTGTTGACAGCGAAGTTCAAAATATAGCTGGTATTCGGTTATGCATAACGCCCATCACTAAAACTGTGTCCCCGCACTAGGGTGGTACATAGAAAATGTCAATGTAGTTTGACGGGTAATTAAAAGTTATTTTTAACTTTTTATTGTAAACTAATTTTTCATTACATTAAACTATTTTATCAATTTCGATGTTCATTTCTTCCACTTGAGGTATTCAAGACAAGCGTATATATTAGAAAGCCTGTCAAAAGATTTTTATGTATATCTGGACTTCGATGACTATCTTCTTAATCTTATAATAATTATTATTGCGCGCGTTTTACTTTAAGAGTTTCTTTTTCATCCCGTTATAGTTTGTATTTTAATTCATTCTTTCTTTAAAATTTATACAAATTTATCCCACGCACAGGGCAAGTGCTAAAAAATAAAAAATAAAAATACGATAAAGAATTTAATACGACTCATCCATGTATTTTTAATAGAATATATCGTACATATTTATAAATAATATGGTCCTTAGTATTTCGTTATAAATACGATAGTATCTCTTTTTATACAATCCATTTTTGGCACTTGAATATATTACTTTTGAAACGAATAATGCAAGTATACATTTTCAGTGTTTCACTTATTACATTTTCTTTATTTTACTACATTTAGGGTTATTATGTGTCAACCATAGAGTTATTTTATTGGTAAAATTATAGTATTAAAAGCAGACGGGTGGGAATTTTTTCCCTATTTGATATGGCCATATTTGGAAAGATTTGCTAACAATGTGGTGAATCATATCAAAAATAAAAAATATATTTACCCCCTTCGTTACATTTAGACTCGCAGCTTGCACATTTTAACATAATATACTATTCTTCTAGAGTCAAAACGATCGTTTATTAGATTAAAATGATGGAAAATGTGCCGCTGGCTTGATAGTGCTGCACTTGGTAGTTGGTATAAACTATAAACTGCAAGAACAGATGCTACGCGTTCCCGTATAAAGTATAATAAACGATTTTTTAATCACGATAGATAATCACGAAGAGATAGGCAGATAGGTACAACCAGGGCACCCAAGACTGGCCAAAGCCGCAATAAACTATAGACTATGGTCTCGAATAGGACCAAGAGATTTAACATCCTTACATCGTGTAAAAAACAGAACAAAATAAAAAAAAGATTAAAATAATAATAAAATTGACACGTTGGTAAATAAAAAAATATGGCAACATTATTCGTAGAG
>NJDD01003619.1:265181-289660 GCA_002245505.1 Calephelis nemesis | reverse complement strand
ACCAAGAGATTTAACATGCTTACATCGTGTAAAAAACAGAACAAAATAAAAAAAATATTAAAATAATAATAAAATTGACACGTTCGTAAATAAAAAAATATGGCAACATTATTCGTAGAGCGTAACAAAAAAGAAGTTTCACTTAAAAAAAATGAATAGGTATATTGCGCGTTTCGTTTGTACTTCTTACCTCGCTGTAAAGTAGCTTGAGCATCCGATCGATCGGCGAAACAAAAATCACGAAGAACACAGCACAAAATCCACACACTGTTTTTTTGTGGAGCGTACTTAGAGGTCATCGAACGTAACAGAGGAATGTGACGTCTGATTTCTCTCATCGATTAGGGTTTTTTTTAAAAAAAAAGTAGAATAATTGAGGCGGCTAGAACCAGAGTGGCCTAACTGCATTTTAATATTTTTTGACCTAAATGGATTTTCTTATTCGTCAAGACTTTTATTAGCGACCTAAAATTGTTTACATTATTTTGAAACAGATGGCAGTACAAATCAAACAAATTTTAAATTTACATATTTTTTATTCATTCATATTTTAAATCAGTATTTCAATCATTAATCAATCAATCAGTAATCAGTATTTTATCTATTTAGTATTTGTAGATAGGCTATTCTGGTTCTAGCAGCCTCAATTATAACTTTTATGCAATTAATTTGATAATTTATTGTTTCATTTACAATTCTGCTGTGAAAAATAAGAAATTTGTAAATAAATAAACAAATTTACCTGACCAGCGCTGATCGCCTTATAGGCGACCTGGAGTATAAGCCACGTCCACACTAGGTGCAGAGCGAGCAGCAAGCACAGCAACAAATTAAATATGTAGTAGGCGGGGAACATCGGCAACAGCATTGGTGCTCTTATCGATGAACTGAAATACATATATACAATATTTATGGAGATTTTTTTAGTATTTATAGATCATTATTATGTCATCATTTGGTCGGCCAACAAAAAGAAAATTGGATTTTTCCAATTTTCTAATTACAATTTATAATTACAAAATGTTGGTCGGGACTGGAAATGTGCCCGGTTGGAGATAGGCTTGTCACCTATCACATTGTGGGACTTAGTGTCTTCGGCTAGTCGTGGGTGCCTTGGTTGTACCTCTGCCTACTTCTTCGGGGACATGGGCGTGAAGATACTTTTATTATTATGTCTCAAAACCAGCCTGATGGAACCTTAGGCAGAGTCTAAAATATGCCTCATATTAAGAAGTCTATATACTCTTGCTTTTATTACTTCCAAATTATGCTGTGCCGGAAAAAAATTGGCAAAGAATTCCAGCCCTTTGCAGTTCGAACAACATTCAAGCAAATTGGTGCGTATGCAGAGGTCAAGGGTAAATTCTGTACAATGAAAATATTGAAACCAAATTTGTAGACCCTGTGAGCATTCTCCGAAGTATTTTGTCGTATGTGTAAAATGATGCTCAATACTAAGAAATCTGGAGTCACATAGTTTAATTAAAGTGCACAAGTGAAGTATACATGAAAAAATCTGCGTATCGTGTATTTTCTCGTTGCCGTCAAACCTCACTATATGTACTTGAGTAAGGAGGCCACTGCTTTAACCAAAACAACGACCTATAAATTATTTTGACCAATGTAAGTCAGATTTTGCTAAATCCAACGTCTTAACCTGTAAACACCAATGCCAGAAACTTAACACTTCACTGGTACAGCAATGGCTATTTTCCATCAAAAAGCTCTTTCGCCCATGTAACGTATTTTTTCATAAAAATACGTTACATACACTTTCCGTCTTTGGCTCTTGGTATTTACTATTATTGATGTAAGAAAACACTGGCACGGTCCCCGTTATTATTATTAGCTAAGTTTTTTTATAATATTCACCAACCAGTTTCTTTATACATATATTTTCATAGCATCTTCGTGGTTTTGTTATTTCTATTAAAAAATAATAAAATTTAATGTATAATAATATAAATAAAATTAATATAACTAGTGAAACAATACAGTTTTTTTAATTAATATTTACCAATACTATTTGAATTCAAACAAAAATTGGACATAGATTATTTCTCCGAAAAAATAATAATTTATTAGCATATAGTTTGCAACAATGACATGTAGGTTTCATACTTTTTTTTTAAAATGTCACATACTTAATCTAATCGACTAAAACTATTATTTGAACCACATCATTAGCTTTATTCCTACACATTCACAAATCTAAATCCGTTTAATACTTGTTTGCATTCCAATATGATTAAAAAACTATTTAGGTAGCAACACAGACAATTTTCGTACACTTTTTTTACAACATCAATTATTCCAATAGACTAAAACAATTTACTCAACCATATCACCAGCCTTAGTCTTCGATATTCATGATATGAATTATTACATTTGTTTCTTTGTTTGCCAGCAACATACTATAAAAAAAATATATACCTCCACATAAAATAGAACGGATAAATTCCCAGTCTTGTAATAATCCAGAGGATCGTGAACACAGCGAAAATGGCATCGCACAATTTCTGATAATTGGCATATTTCGCAGCTTTTGCCGCCTGGAAAATAAATATCATATTGTTAATGGAAAAATCATCACATAACTATGATAAGTTCATAAAAAACTGTGCTAATTGAAGAAAATTTAAGTATGTAGGTGTAATTATTTAAATACGAACCATTTTTGTTTTAAAAACTATCGTCTGTTTGTTATTATATCACGGGGATACTACTAAATTAATTTGTATGGGTTTACACTATTTTAAGGACTAAACTAATTTTTAAAATTCATCAAAATATTTCGAATAAAGAAAAATATGTACCTAAATTTTTATAGTACGCGGAAGGAGCCGCTGATGTAAGATAGCTCAAATAACAACATATATTAGATGGCCACTTTTTACATAATGGTGGTAATTCTGCTGTTCACAAACTAAACTTATTTTAGATGCATGCTATCTTTCTCAAACGAAACAAAAACAAAAGAGATGGAACGTTTTAAACACGTCAGATTAGTCCGAACATTTCAATTCGCGATGTTTTTAATCGACGTTTTCCGAATGATAGTTTAAACGTCTGTAGAAATGACGTGTATTGTCTAATTTGATAGCGCTATAAGTGTTTTGTCTCTTTCTGTTTCTTTCGTTGAAAGAAGACAGCGATAACTTAAAATTAGTTTAGTGAGTGCGCAACAAAATTACCACCGTTATATCTTTACACAGTTACTCGTACTGCGGTATCGTGAAAAAGTATGAGTGTTATTTTAAAAGTGTGTAAACAATGAAATTTCAACAAATGCAGAGGATAAAAATTTTATATTATATACAAGATGGACCACGACCTGGTATTAATTGACGATAAAGGCCGATGAAGGAGAGAAATGTCAATCGCTAAGTGTAAGAGCGACGATGACGAAAATAATGGCTGTTCGATGTCAGTATGCGCTCCAAGTAGGTTCAAAGGGTCCTCAAAATTACGGTACATTCATTTTTTGAGCATGCAATAATGACAATAAAAAGGGCAAAAAGTTACCTACATTACCACAAAACAAATTAACTAAACGCTGTCTAAAATTTGCAACAATGCAATGCAATAATGACAATAAAAAAAGGGCAAAAAGTTACCTACATTACCACAAAACAAATTAACTAAACACTGTCTAAAATTTACATCCAACCAATGCGCAATAACGTGCTATAAGTGTATGACGTGACAGCATGTTATTTTGGACAGAGTTTAGTAAAGCATGTGTTTAAATAAACGGTGGTAAGACGGCAAGATTCACGGCCAATCATAGAGTAGCACAGATTCTTATCTACCGCTTTACTTTGGGCTATTGTCAGGCCTATATTTACTTGCCTATATTTAAATACATCAACACAATAGTTATTTATAATATCGATACAATTTGCAAGACCACGCAAGTTTACAAGTTTTTAAAGATATACACATGTCTTCCCGATAAGTTTGTACAAAGTAGGCAGATAGTATTTATTAAAAATGTTTTCGAGTGCCAAACGTCACGACCTTTGCAGACCGGCCTAACTTCTTCCACACCCATTATTCTTTTCATACAAACACGTCCATTTCGGAGACTTTTGACACCGGGTAAAACCCGAACGATTCGATCATTAAATGTTTAGCTTGATCTCCCCGGGTACATCCATCCACTTTAACATTTTTTATTAATACTTAATCTGTCATTCCTACTACATATGCGACAGAACTGAACATTTTTACACTCACTTTCTTCCAATTCCACTCTTTCTCACTGATGCGGATACGTTCAGAGAGCGTAACACCAGATTTTCAGTAGCGCTCTCATTTCGACCGCATTTGTCTTACGAGTACTTTCATGCTTTTTCTGACACATCCAACTCGCGCTTTCGTAAAGTAACGTTGGTATAAGTAAAAAATCTAGTCTAGGTATTAAACATGATGTGGATCAACATCTTTTACTCTGAACTCTAAACTACCAATAATTGCAATGAAGCAACTTTTTTATAAAATAACTTTTTTTTATAAAATCAAACGGGTAAATTAAGCACGATAATACCGCAGCTATACAATCTGCAAACCTCGCAGAAGTACAGCAAGAAAAATTATAGATATGTGGTGCAGTAGAACGCAGTTAACATCATGTATTAAAATTATACAATACCTCTAAAAATATATCAGCACAGTCATGTACAAGCAGCACAATAGTGCCACACCGGTGCAAGTTGCAAACCCAGCTAAAGCACAGCAGCAAGATTGTGGCGATATGGTGAATGAACATCTGCCAGAAGTCTTTCCGCCGGACGTCCCAGAACTGAGAGAACGTTAGCGCCCAATAAAATGCCGCTGATATCATGTAGTACCACCACACGTCATTTGTTAGGCCCTGTGGAGCAACAAAATATTCATAATAGATTAATAGGTTAATATATTTATTTGCTTTGTTATTATAAAATACTGTAAACTGATAGCTTTCAAGTTTGAAGGGAGGACCAGAAAGTCTACATTCGCATTGTATATCTGCTTTGTCAATCTCTCATCTGTCATTCCTTCCTCATTACAAAATCAGCGGAGCATGCCCTTTCTTGCTCCCACTTGAACATTTCTAAGTTAAACAAATTTTTTTTTGTTGACCGACCCGATCTCAAGACCTCAAGAAGTCAAGTCCAACGCCGAACCCCTAGACTAAAGTGGTGATTAAGGTATTTTAAAAAAGGTGAAACATGTTTGAAAGATTTAAAGCATACAAAGGGACATAGGGACAGGGATAAAGAACGCGACTTTGTTTTATACTATGTACTGAAGACATACCTGATGTGGATAGCCAATGTAACAATAGTCGATATTCCACAGCCACTCTTTATCCCACAAAATGAAGAGCCCGTAGGAGAAGTTAAAAAAGTAGAACGTGCATCTCCAGAGGTTCTCGCAGAACTTGACCAGCGTGGAAGGCTTGTCCTGGGAGCGACGAAGACGCCACCATCGCTCCACCTGCCTCTCTGACAGGTCCAACTGTTTCGCTAACACTAATATCTGGAAAGAAGAAAGTAGTTTTGTTTAAGATGGACACAAAATAATCTGTACACACCTAATATATTATTGGTGCGAGAACGCAATAATGGCAAGAATTTTTTTTATGTCAGAGGCCAGCGAACAAGCATCGGCTCTCCTGATGGGAAGAGACATCCGTGGCCTATAGCCACCATAGATGTGATGTAGCCACCGTCGCTGTCTCGTGTTAGGCCTATTTTGCAAGTCTATCGGCTACCTTACCCTCCGGGAACATGACAGAGTCATTATGGCAGCAGGAGTGGGCAAGGCGGTGGATCCCTATCCAGGTTCCTGCACAGCACTCAACCACCAGTGGTCTTTTTGGTATGACATATTTAAATCTACGCTCGCCTCGAGCTGTCGGGCGGAGAGGCATATGGTCTGATGGTAAATTAGTTGCCATAAACGTGTGGTTGATACCACGCTTAATTCTACAGGTTCATGTGGTGCTGTACTGATATTGACAAATATACTAAATTTTAACATCTATGGTAGCCGAAGGAGCCTTTTAAGTAACCAGAACGCAACATCAAGTCGAGGTTGGGTCTCCCTGGAGACAGGCCCTGTCGTTGAAATTTTAGGATTGTCTACTTCATCTGAATAATTATGTCTGGGGCTGAGCACTCTGCTCACCCATTAAGACCGATGAAGTTGTGAAAACCGCGAGTTTTATAACACACTAGCTTCCGCGCGCGACTCCGTCCGCACGGATGTCGGTCTTCGCGTGATAAAACTGAAAAATTAAGATTTTTTTTCTACGCATTTTTCCAGGATACAAAGTATCCCTTTTTATGTCCAGGATAATAAGGTATAATTATACCAAGTTTCATCGAAATCGAACCGTTAGTTTTCACGTGATGCTTGAACATGCAGACAGACAGACAAAATTTTTTTAATCACATATTTGGGTTTGGTATCGATCCAGTAACACAACCTGCTATTTATTTTTTCAATATTTTCAATGTACAGTATTGACCCTTCTACCGATTTATTATATGTATAGATTAGCCATATAAAAAATATTTTCAGCCGCCACATTAGCAAATGGTAATTATTGCTTCCAGATATTGACAATTTAAAAGAGAACACCGCTATCAAACCGTAAGAATACACGTTGGACCCAAACGCTTCAGACACGCAATCTTTTACTCACATGCAACCAAAGGCCACGTGTTTTGCGTGCATCTTTGTATGAAGTGTGTAGGTACACTAGGTTATTTATTACCTAGTATCTATCGACCCACTTGACTAATTTATGAGGTATTGTTAGAAATACATACCACCAGGCCGACGCGATCTTAATTTTCAACTATTTTATTAGTTTCTACATTTCTTTATTAGTTATTCTTCTATTACTGATGTCTAGGAATTCAAAGAGTAACATAAAATTTAAAAACAGTCAGTAGCCTCCTACAAAACTTATCTGCACTGTATCTAATTAAAGTTGTAGACGGTTGAAAACTTTCCGGTGTAAACATTGGCTGGAATCCGTCTGGACCATAGATTTCCTCCAAATTTAATAATAAAGGTTTTTTTTATTTCACCAAGAGATTTATTGTTATCTATGAGATGCGTTTTTATTTATGAGTTATGGGTACCGAATGACAAAGCTTATCATACGTATGCGATGACCAAGAGATTCGTTTTTATCTATGAGATATAGGTATCGAATTAAAAGAGCTTATCATAAGGACGCGATGACCAAAATATTCATTTTTATCTATGAGATATGAGTACCGAATGACAGAGCTTCTCATAGATATGCAATGACCAATTGATTCATTTTTATCTATGAGTTATGGGTACCGAATGAAAGAGCTTATCGTAGGAAGCGATGGCCAAAAGATTCATTTTTATCAATAAGATTAACTTTTAAAATTGCAAATAAATACACTCTCTCACCGCCTTTGTGCAAGAAAAGAAAAAAAAAGTGTAAAGATCTACATGGTTGTAAGTTGGTCAATGCTGCCTTTAATGATTTCACTCTTCATAGTTTTTTTTATGATAATGGAAGGCAAACAAGCACAAGGACTTCCTGATGGTAAGAAATTCACGTTGCCTAGAGACACTAAAGGTGGAAATGGTGCGTTGTCAACCTTAAGCCGGGATGTTAGGCCTCGAGCAAAAGTAAGTTTACCGGCTTCCTTACCTTCCGAACCGGAACACGTCAACGGCAAGCGCTGACATTATGGCGGCAAGAATAGGTAAGGCGGTGGTACCAATCCGGGCGAGTCGCTGCGAGACTCTACCACCTATTCTTGCCTGCATTATTCAAAAGAGATCCGTCCAACATTTGATAATTCAGAGTCTATGAAGCAATTCTTTGTATCCAAGATAAAACGGTGCCTATGTGTATAAAAACTACCATAAAATTTTTAAATCGTTGGTTAATTACTTCCCTGTCATTAGGGTAATTTATATTGTAATTAAAACTTTTGTTCCGTCACGAGCATTGAAAAAATGGTTTTATTTTTACCATTGTATTATATTGCTAGCCTTTGCACGCAGCTTCACTCGTAAGTCATTACAACGTATTTTTTTATTAACCTTCAATTAATTTTCTTCAATGAAGTCATCTTTATTCCTGTTAATCCATGTTAATAAACGTTGAATATGTTTTTATTGGGACCAATATCATCAACAGAGGCGTGGGTGGGTAACCAAAGAAGATCCCGACCATGAAGCTATATTACTACTGGAGGTTACACCCCTACCAAAGACCTGGGGGGGTTACCATAAGCTTGTAAAATAGTATTATTTCAATAAAATTAATTGTCATCGGAGAAACACAACCTCATAACATGTGTATCATAAAGTTGCTTATAAAAGCGAACATTTAGCAAGATGGAATTAATACTGATATAAGCGTTCATGGTAGGGCCCTGATGTCATTTCCAAATACCGCTAACTCCTCTTTTTACAAGAGATTTAAGTCATTAACAAAGTCAAACTGAAAGACAGGCATTTTAATCATACAGATTTCCTGTACTCCTGATAAATTCTCACATTTAAAAAAAACAACTTTCCCGCGACCGAGAATCACTGAGAAATGACGATACTCTACGAATTGAGAAGCTTTAAATTCAATCGTTGAAATTTAACAGAGATATTGGAGATTTGAGGGGAGTGTCAGGATGCTATAAACGATTTTGAGTTACTTTACAAAGATGGGAGAACTTTTCGCTAGAGCCATTAAAAGTTGATCAGGGTCCAAAGGACCCTTGAGAATAAAGGCACCGCTGCAAGGCACCGGCCAACCGCCTATCAACAGACAGACGAAAACTAAGCAAAATATTTTAGAGACAGACGCATAGGTAAAAGAACAAAAGCGCTTTTGCAATTTTATAACATATATATACCCACATATATTAGCATACTACTATTGTTTATTTGCATATATTGCACATTTTGTAGCAAACTATGAATAAACGTATGTATATTAATTATACTAGAGTAAATACTTCGTTATACCAGAGATATGGTTGAGTTCTGTGCAACAGTTGTATTTGCAGCATCGCTCACTCTACCTAGTTTTTCAGAGATAGCGTTCGCCGTTGTCGTGTTCGATTTGGAAAGGTAGAATAACCAGTAGACTTGCGTACGGGGCCTCTGATCCTGTCCATAACATGACGACGACTCAGTAAAATCTACAGTGGCTATTGACGACAGTCGTTTTTATTATCGGTAGCCGCCTGTTTAGTCTCTCTGGAATAGCCTTCCTAAAACGGGTTTCCCGAATTTGACCAAGCGGTTTTTAAAAAGAGGATTAATAACTTTTTTAAGAGCGGCTTCGCATTTCCAGCTAGCGCTTGTCAGCAGACTTTTTTCCATAAGGCAGCTCATTCGCTCGTATACCCGTTTTTATTATAAAAAAACGACGGGTTGCACTCCGGGAGTGCTGTCAAAAGTGAAAACTCGAATATTAACGTTGTGCATTTTTGATTTTAGCATGGAAATTACCTTGAATGTGTTAGAATACATTCATACTATTTTTTAAAAGATAAATTCACAAAGTGTCTTTTATGTAACCTTATATCTTAATTTGGCTAGACTGCTGCGCCGTCTTACGAATTTTCGACTTACGAAATTTCAGGTCACGTGACCTGACGCGAGTTTAGAAGTTTTTACCCATTACAAAAAAAGTGCGCAACGCCGCTAAAGAAGATTTCACTTCAAAAATCTTACTTATAGTAAAGAATAATATATAAAATATGTTTAAATATTTTTGTTACTACACAATTAAGCGTTTTAAATGAGATACAGCTAAGTTTTTGAGTTGGTTTTCTAATGAAATAGTTAAACCCCATCGAAATAGACTACAAAATCTTTATATGAAGTTAATTAAAAAAATGTAGTTTCGGAATCGTCTCAGCAACCTTTCGATTTTAATTAAATAAGATTTTTGCTTGTTGTTACTAAAAAAACATGTTTTCCGTTGACAAGGTAACAATATAAAAAATGTATTATATTATCTTGTAAATTTATTTTTATATTATATTTCAGTGTTGACGCACATGAGTAGATAATAACTAATAGGCACTTACATTTAGCACCCACTATATTTTGCATATTATTAAGATAGTAATAAGCATATATTATTATTGTAGTATATTATATAAATTAGTTTGAATCTACAACTAAAAAATTAACTGACGCTTTTTTAAGACCCACGACGGAAAATAGGTGTTCATAATTTTGACGTGTCTATGTGTGTGGATGTGTGTGTCTGTGTCATTATAACTTTTGAACGGATGGACCGATTTCGATACAATTTTTTTGTTTCAAAGCTGATATGATCGAGTTCTTAGCTACATTACATGTCGGTTTGTTTTTTTTTTAATTTTAGTGTTTTTTATAGATTTAAAAGGCACGCGTCTTATGAATATAGTAATCAAGTATAGATATGAATATTCCATATATGTTGCATTACCTACAGAAGACATCTTGCGTAAGGAAACTTTCCTCCACTCAAGGATAATCTCAAACCAAACAGTATTAATGCTAGTCTTTCAGTTATAGTAGAGATTATTTCTTGTCGTAAAGATAAAGCGGATTTCAAAGCGGTCTTGTCCTAATTGCAGTTTGTAACAGACATAAACTGAACACAGGTCTATTATTAAACAATTACACTAAAGGTCGTACACTAGTCAAATTTCAACAAATAATTCACAATTCTCTGAAACACGAGGTAGCAAAACTTTACATTTTTTTATGCAGATAATTGTTAACGAAAAAAACAATTATAATTATGTAAATCTAATTCGTGCTCAAATAGCTTATTATATAAAATAGGTAAGCCTTTAATTTTAACTAGCGGCCCGCCCCGGCTTCCCACGGGTACTAAATATACATATAAACCTTCCTCTTCAATCACTTTCTCTATTAAAAAAACCGCATCAAAATCCGGTGCGTAGTTTTAAAGGTTCAAGCACACAAAGAGACATAGGGCCAAAGGAAGCGACTTTGTTTTATACTATGTAGTAATTAAATTAATTTGAACACTAAATTCAATTTTGCAGGTCATCACTATATATAACACTAGCAGTTTCACGCAGCTTCGCCTACGTAACTTTGCTTCTACTATACCGATTTGGATGAAACAAAGCCTATGTTACTCTTGGATAATGTAGCTTTCGAATGGAGAAAGTATTTTTTAAATCGGTTTAGTAGTTTTTGAGCCTATTCATTACAACCAAACAAACAAACAAAGTTTTCCTCTTTATAGTATTAAGTATGATTACTTTTTTATATTATCAATCGGATATTATCCGAGGGTGGTGTCAAGAGTCTCCGAAACCGGCGTGTTTGTATGGAAAGGGTAATGAATGTGAAGGAAGCAAGACATGTTTGTCAAGATCGTGAGGTCTGGCACTCGATACTCTCTGCCTACCCCGTAAGGGACTTGGCGTGAAGATATATATGTATGTATATATGTACTTTTTTATAGTTTCGTCCCTCAGCGAACAACCTTCTAGTGGTAAGAGACAACCGTGGTCTACAGGCGCCATAAGGGTTACAGATGCGTCGTTGTTTTTAGGCCGGTATATTAGATCTATTTTACAAGTCTACCACTACCTTGACGGCAGGAATTGGTAAGGCGGTGGTTCTCTACCCGGACAAGCTGCTGCAAAGCGTATATTAACCTATGCTCGCCCCTTTAAGCTGTCTGGTAGACGGGCAGATAGCCTATCCCACACAGCAGTCCCAGTTCAAGCAAAAGGGCAAAAAGTTGAGTGATTCTACACAGTCCGAGCGGTACCTAAAGATAGTTTTTTTTTTGGTTAAGTTATTCCATACTATTTTTTATGATTTGGTTTGCCATAGTGGTCTAGCGGTTCCGTTGTTGGACTTGACTGCATGAGGTACCGGGTTCGATTCCCGGGTAGAGTAACAAAAAGAAAATTGTTTTTTTTTTTCAGTTTTCTAATAAAAAAACATTGCTCAGGATTGCATATGTGACCGGGTGGCGATAGGATAAGGTGCCACTACCAGGACAGAGGCCCTGGTAGTGCCTCTGCCAAACTCTTCGGGAGATGGGCGTGAAGATACTTTTTTACTTACTTACTCGAACATTAAATTTAATTTTGCATTATTTAATCAGTACTGTATGTAAGAACCATCTCAAACACATCAGCTTTCAAACAAAACATCCACATCGAAATCGGTCTATTCGTTTAGGGGTAATGCTACAGACAGTCACACACATAGACACTTCAAACTCACAACACTCCTTCTTTTCTATCGGGGGTTAAACAATTGAGTGATTTTGTCTAATTCAACATTCTAGTTTTAATAAAGGTGACCATTAGCCCACAATATAACATTACCATTCATCACCATGACCAGGCTGTTGCATTATTTATCTTTGTAATTAGGTACTGTTATCACTAGACTTAGTTTTACGATTATCGCAGTCTAGTGTAGGCGTATTATGATACGTAGTACGTAGTTGATGGGAATTTTTAATAACAGGTTTATGGACACACTTTATACTTTAAGCCGACGGTTATTGTCATGATGACTTTGTTGAACCCGCTGCATGTAATTTAGACGATTGTTATCAAGCCTATCGCCAACCGGGCACATATCCAATCCCGAGCAACATTTTTTTCTTAGAAAATTCGAAAAACCCAAGTTTCTTTTTGTTGCCCGACCCGGGATTCGAACCCGGGACCTCATGCAGTCAAGTCCAACAACTGAACCGCTAGACCACAGAGGCGATATGTATATATGTGTTAATCACCTAAACGTTCGACCAACGAGTTTTTTTTTTAATGATGTTGGAAGGCAAACAAGCAGACGGATTTCCGGATAGTAAGAAATTCACGTTGCCTAGACACACCAAAGGTGCGTCTATATATAAATGGTGCGCTGCCAACTTTAGGCCGAGAAGTCAGGCCTCGAGCAAAAGTAAGTTTACCGACTACCGTACCCTCCAAACCAGAACACGTCAACGGCAAGCACTAATGTTGTGGCGGCAGGAATAGGTAAAGCATAGGTACCAATCCGGGCGAGTCGCTGTGAAACTCTACCACCTATTCAGATATCACGGTGTTAGTGACGGTAAGCCTATACTCGCCTTGTACGAGATGCGTGGCAGGAAAGCAGATGGTCTATTCTGCAAAGGAGCCCGGACCAACACGGGGAAAATTGTTACAATTTTAAACATGTATGTGTGTATGTATGTAAATCGCCTCTGTGGTCTAACCGCTCAACCAACGAAGAGGTATTGTATGGAATCGCAACACAGCAGACAAATTTCATAATTGTGAAATTAAGTATAACATCTAAAAATAGAAGTAATACCCTTAATACCGGCAGACAGTCAACGCCATCTGACATGACATTGGCACACGTACCTACTTTATTATTTTGTCGCGAGTTTTTTTTTAAACTGTGAAATCTCCTATTATTATTTCTCTCTGGTCTAGCGACTCTGTGTTTGATTCACGAGGTCCTGGGTTCGACCCCCGGTACGGGGAAACAAAATGAAAATGCATATATATTTTTTTTAATAAAAACGAAAAAAAAACGCTGCACGGAATTGGATATGCGCCCGGTTGGCGATACGCTTGACAGCTAAATACACTCTAGGACTTAGTGTCTTCGGCTAGTCGTTGTTGTCCTTGTTGTACCTCTGCCTATCTCTTACGGATACGGACATGAAGATACTTTTTGTGAACATAAATAGGTGTTCTATAAAAATAATTACAAGCCCGTTATCAAAAGTAATAATAGTATCCCTGTTATCACATACTGATATACCGTATTAGAATACTTAAGGCGAGTTCTTTCATTTGATGTGCATATTCAGGGCCGGATTTAGCACTGATATTTATTTGGTTGTCAACACTTTGAGTAACAAAGTTGTGTTTTTTTGCTGTTTTACCGCATAAAAAAACTACTTAACTAAATCCAATATGGCTGATTCCTAAAGGAACCATATCAGTTGTTTTACACCCTTTGACACAGGTATCATACAAGTTAAACAAAGTAAGTATATTCACGCCTATATCTACGCAGGGGTAAGCAGATGTACAACCAGTACCTACACCCGTGACTAGCCGAAGACACTAAGTCCCACAATGTGATATGACGTGAAAATTGGAAATACTTACATTTTTTTTATTTTGTTGTTTGTTTAAATGAGAATAAATCGCTCTTTCAGTAATAACGCCACGTATTATAGTAGTTTGTTTGGAATGACTACAACGATTAAACGGATATTGTGACCGCACCGCACACTGACGTGGTATGCGGTGATGAGGATTTTAATACTGTAATACGGTACTGAAAAATCTTGAGTTGTATATAAAAACTTCAAGGTAATCCACGATTAATTTTTGCGTAGAGGATGGGTATCTCTCCTCTCTCCGCTCCGGTGTACGGTGATGCGGATTTTTATAATAGTATAGAAATAGGAGGGTATATGTTATGCACATTGCCACCACATTTCCGAAAGAGATTTTTTTTAAAAGTTACGATCCGCCACGCCGAACACCGCAGCGTTATACGGCGGCAGTGCGATATCTGCCTTAGTAAGATATTAAAAAAAACTTTTTTGTACTTTTCTCAATGTTTTTATTATAAAATCCCAAAATCTTCAATGGGAGCAATGCGCTTTAAAAACGAGCACAAAGTTTTTGAGTATTAACATTTAAAATTATGAATATTCTATGGTTAATGGTCCCTCAGGAACATTTTTTATTCAAACTATTCAATGTGTTAATACAAGTTAACCTCTATGTTTATGTCAAATTTCATGAAAATCGGTTTAGCAATTTTTGCGTGAAGGAGTAACAAACAAACGAACACACAAACATCTCATTTATAATATTAGTAAGATCCCTGTCCCTCCCTCCCTGTCCCTGTCCAATATGGGAGTGACATTTTAAAACACGCGTAATTTATTAATCGCCAAGGCTCCAACAGTTATCAGTTAGTCGATAAGTTTATCGCAGGAATGTAACAAATACTATCAATTTGGAATCACAGCTCTCGGGCCTATCAAGTACCAATCGTTAGGTATCAGGTAGGGCTTCCTTATTATTATTATCTCTTACTGTACACAACAGATATTGCAGAAAAACTTAAGACTAGAAGAAAAGTAACGTATCTTCAAGCCCACATCACATTTTTTTTCTGTGTTTCCCCGTTTTCAATCAGGTCACGTGTCCTGACGCGAGTTTAGAAGTTTTTACCCATTACAAAAAAGTATGCAATGCCGCTAAAGAAGTTTTCACTTCAAAAAACCGAATATTCACTTCAAATTATTACTATAGGGGTAACTTTGCCTTACACATACCCGATTTGAATGTTTTTAGCCATATAAGGGGGCCGTCCCTACAATAGGTGGCCGTTCCCAAAAAAATGAGCTCGCAGTTAATCGTGGGTGGGGCCCGTAGACCACTACGCAATATAGAGTTAGTCCCCGTGTTAGTTCGGGTTCCTTTTTAGCATAGACCATCTGCGTTCCTGCCAGGCAGCTCGTACAAGACGAGCATAGGCTTCCCGTCACTAACAACGTGACATCTGACTAGGTGGTAGAGTTTCGCTGCGACTCACCCGGATTGGTACCACCGTCTTACCTATTCCTGCCGCCATAGCGTCATTACGTGTTCCGGTTCGGAGAGTAAGGTAGCCGGTAAACTTACTTTTACTCGAGGCCGACCGGGATGTTACCCGGCCTCATGTTGGCAAAGCACCATTTCCTACCACCTTTGGTGTCCCTAGGCGGCGTGACTTTCTTACCATCAGGAAATCCGTCTGCTTGTTTGCCTTCCAGTGTCATAAAAGAAAAGAGGCACAACCAGGGCATCCACGACTAGCCTTAGACACTAAGTCTCACAACGTGATAGATATCAATCCTATCGTCAACCGGGCACATATCCAATCCCGGGCAACGTTAACTATATTAGAAAATTGAAAATATATGTTTTCTAATTTTTTTGTTGCCTGACCCGGGGATCGTTTCAGGGATCACGAAAAGTCAAGTACGAAGGACCAGTAGATCAGAGGCGATTACTTATGACTAAAAAAACGTAAGTACAAAAAGGCGAGCTTATCTCTAGCCGACCCGGCGAACTTTGTATCGCTAGCCGATAAATTAATAGCTACTACTAATAGTTTGAATGGAAAAAAAAATGTTTATTGGTGGTCCGACCCCATTATTCTAACACCCGTATTCAAGAAGCTTAATTAGCTTAATGAAAAAACACTGTGCGAAGTACGACATTTAGAGACAGAACTCAAGTAGCGATTCTTACCAGCGCCCTTGGCGGTCGCGGTTTTGCGATTTTATTGCAAAACTCACGAGGCGACTAATTTTTGCGGTCTCGCGGCCGCCACGGTTGAAATTATCGCCCGAAAACTTGGCGGTCGCAACCTGGCGAGGCGGCGAAGGATCGCTGCCCGCACGATAGACGAGCAACGACCGCAAGCGCTGTGGGTGAAAATGGCGTCGTGAAATGTGATCTCACTTTTTGCTTATAAATCTATCTACATTCGACGGAATCTGCGGGCCCGCTAACGCCACAGGCGCGGGTAATAACCGCGCCGTGAGTTCTTAGTCTTAGCTTCAGCATCTTACGGCCATTATTAATAATCTATCTCAAGATAGAGACAGTATTATTTTAGATCAGTCGCCAGGTAACCGCTGTTATTTTTCAACAATTAACAAAAATATCTTAGCAACTAATCTCTAGACGGCTTTTTCTCTATCTGTCGATAGGTTATTAATATTGGTCTTTAGCGTCTTACGGCCAATGTTAATAATGTATCTCAATCTAATGGATTTCAAGCAATCTAGATAGCTGCGTATCCGCCGGCCTATCTTATACCTATTTGTTCAACTTATCCAGTCCACAGATATGTTATTGGCAAGCGATAACATAAAAATGGATCAAAATATCAATCTTGGACAGCGAGTTTTGAATTAGGATTGATTATTAATATTTGCCGTTAGCCACGAACTGGATGGCTTGACGTAAGAAACGCATCTTACGTCAAGCCATCCAATTCGTGAACAATACTTAGAACTGATATTGAAATAAGTATTGTTTGTGAATTGGATGGATTAACGTAAGAAACAAAGCTAAATATCGTACTTCGCGCAGCGTTTTTTCATTACTTAGCCAAGTAAGCTTCTTGAATACGGGTGTTAGCATGGTGATATGTATGACCTAAAGCATTTCTCAAGAAATAAGCTATCGAACATTGAAATAATTTTTCAAATCGGACGAGTAGTTCCTAAAACAACAAACAAACTCTTCCGCTTTATATTAAATTATTAGCAGAGATTAATGAAATTTCTTCCAGCCAACCCGTTAAAGGAAACAAAAAATGAAATAAGCAGACCTGATGTATAAAGCTGCACTAAATATATAACATATACATACAAAACATAATACATACAGAAGTACTTTTTTAAATTATACGCTTCGGCTTTATTCTTCAAGCTTCGGGAATTCGAATGTATTCTAAAGATGTATCTATATAGAATTGTTACTACACATAATTAATCATTTCACTTAAATTTAGATAAGGGCAGCCAATTTAAAAATAAAAGTAAAAAGTGTAAAGCTGAAGCGCATAATTTCATTAGTAGTACTGTACTGAAATATAGCGATACCAATGAGCATAAATAACTCTAAGAAAATGTTCCCTTAATTGATTTTTGAAAGAAACGAGAGTTTCACATCTAAGAATTTCACTAGGAAGTGAGTTCCATAACCTAACAACTTCTTTGTATCTGGACACTTTGCAAAATTATATAACAAAAATGTACATAAACATAACGAACAAGTATGAATAAGAATATTAGTATGATGCATATAAACTAGCTGACCCGGCAAACGTTATTTTGCTACATATAGTGATAAACAGGAAGACGTGCAACATATTTTGGCGGAGTGCGTCCGTAACGCAGCCAAAAGAGAACAATTTTTGGCTTTTTATAATAAAAATAATAAAGAGGTAGGTATGTTTAATAGTGTTTTGGTTGACCCCTCATTGGGCGCAACTAAGATGCTGTACACATTCCTATCCAATATGTGATTAGTTAATTATATGTTAGGTTTAAGTTATTAGAATAAGCGTTTGAAAGATTGCCATTTTCACTGTGTGAAAAAATCTCTCAATAAAGTTTAAAAAAAATGATAAATACTCATTGTTAAAAAATATACTTTACGATATAGTGGTGACAATTCCGCAGAACGTTAATTAGCCTAAGAACTCACGGAGCAAGTTATAGGAGTTCTAGACGGTTACAAACCCTGGTTGTAAACATTGGTTTGCATCTGTCGTAGATTTAATCCAAATTTAATCATTTTAATCGGAAGATAGAAACGAAGTTTCCTCCAAGGTTACATTTGTTGGAAAGCATCACCAAAACCGTCTGGAACCGGCTTTAATATGTAAGGACTAAATTGACATGTCTAAAAGTTATATATCTTTTGTTTTTGGAAAAATTGCATAAACCTGAAGAAGTTCAGTAAGAGATCATGAGAATTACTACCCTTTTGTACCAACATAATGTGTTCGTTACCCCAGCTAGAAAGTAGCACCTAGACTGATATGATTGGGACAAATAATTAGTGCTCGATGTGCTGTAAATGTGAGCCGAATAAAAAAACTGTATTCGGTTCTTCTTAACGTGTATATTTACCATAAAAAAAATCAAAAGCATACATTAGCATTAGCGTTTTTAAATAATATGAATTAAAGTCAAAAAACGGCGTTTTAACTTTGACGTCTCATTCAGACGTCTCATTTTGACACTCATATCAGTCTAGGTGCTACTTTCTAGCTGGGGTAACGCACACAACATAATTTATGCACAAATTTGCAGAGGCGTTTTGGAAGAGTGTGACCAGAAACATGACAATGAGATTTAAGGCAATTTTTATGGGTTAACTACGCCATACTGGTCTGGGGGCGGATTGTGTATCTCAGTTGCCAACTAAAATGTAAAAGTGTACATCAAATAGCTGTCAAATGGCGTGTTTTATATTTGCTATCTCCAGTGACCAAAAGAAATACAATAGAGATAGCAAACACAAATGACGTCATTTGATGTACACTTTTCCATTTTGAGTTGGCAATTGAGATACATAATCAGCACCCTGCACCCTGATATACGGCATTCGGGTATTTCCCGCACACAACCTAAAACATAGATAATGTTATCTACAAATGACATTAATCGATTGGTATTAATCAATTTCGATGCTGAGATTATGAGTTTACTAAAAATAATGTTGTAGTCAAACTGACTTTGCGCAGCAACATTCTGATCGTCTTCCCGAATCACGGATGCAGAATTTGGTGGAAACGTACTAACGCCTCTTTGTATTTTTCAGTATACTAGTGGTCGCCCGTTGGTCGAAATTCGACCATAATAAATTTTAATATTTTGTTGATAAAAACGCCATATTAATTTCTCCTTTCAACTACTTTGTTTCCAAACATTTTAGTGCACCATCTGTGATCTTTTATCGTTATCACCAATATATTTGTTTGTGTGTGTCAAATACATGGTTGTGTGGGTAATGTTTTATTTATTGATTGAATGTACTTTATAAGCATTATTATTAAAAAATATTAGCGTTCTGCACTTCTCCTACACATAAACTATAAGTGTGCCAAATTTCATGCTCCTGCGACCGCGCATTTTCGTAAAAAAGGGGTCCAAAGTTTTGGCATCACGTATAATTATATAGGATAAGTATATAGATTCGCAACCAAATCCATTTTGAATTTTCTTCCGTGAAGCTGATGTTTCATTTAAAAAAAATCACAAGTAAGATATTATTGATCTAAATAACATTAGCTATTGATCCATATCATCAGCGACCGCTCAGCCTCAATTTATAAGAATGGTAAAATTAGCATCCCTTGTGTATTTAGGTGTAACGTATTTTTGAAGTGAAAACTTTTTTAGCGGCGTTGCGCACTTTATTTGGAATGGGTAAAAACTTCTAAACTCACGTCAGGACACGTGACCTAATTCGTAAGACGGCGCAGGGCGCTTGTGCGAATGTTCATGTTGTCATGTTTGTGTACGATAGCGCAATAAATGAATATTGTATTCTACCACATAAATGATAGTACTTTCATACTGACAATAAAAGCAATTCGTGCAAAATTATTCCGTAACCATTCCAAAATATCAAAATGCACAACGTTAATATTCAAGTTTTTACTTCTGCTGGCACTCCCGGATTGCAACCCGTCGTTTTTTTTACCATTGATTTTACCAAAATTGCTTTTTTTCTTTGCATAAAAAAATCGCTTTTCCGGCAGTCTGGTACATAGCAAATAACTTATTGTTTGATTTAATGTTTTCAGATAATGGTCAAGAATTCTTATTCTAACCCTTTTTAACCAAAAGTTTCTGTTTAAGTGAAACAATCTTACAAAAGCTCAATATAATGAGACGCGGAGAAAAATTCACCCGCCTAATTGTTGGTTGCGAAACTAGGTTATATCATAACTCAAGGCTTGCTGTAGGGTTGGCGCTCGTTGAATATTATATTTTTTTTAAGACTAATAGTCTTTAAAAATATTGTTACAATTAGGTCATTAAGATAATAATACTTTATAAACTGATCATAATATTAAGCTACTGCACTTAATATGAACTGCTCACACAAATAAAACGTAACTCATTTGTCTAGGCTTACAAAAACATATAAAATGAACGTCAGATTTGTGGCAACCCTAGATTCACTATTCGTGCTAATTGGATACCCTGGTGTTCATTGTGCTAAATGCCTGAGCGATTCTTTTAAACGTTCTCTATTATTGCCCCAGAGACAGTGACCTTGTTTTGATCTTCCATGTATCGAACGTTATCATTATTTTTGTTAGGTCAATATAAAGTCAACTCCAGAAGTTTCAAGTGGAAATATGTATGAAAAAAAAGATCAAGTAAGTATATAATATTAAGATTCATGTATAACATTTACTACAATATTTAGATGGTGTTATGCATGTAAAGCATAGTATTACTAGTATTTAATATTTATTATAACAAAAGCAGAATTTAGATATGGAGCAACCCCATGCGTATAGCTCGATTAAAAAGATGTTAAGTTTTATTATTTATAAGTTATATTGCTTTATTATTAAGTACAAATATTCAAAATGTTATCAATTTTATCAAAGTTATCAATCGCTTCTGTGGTGTAGCGGCCCGGCGTCGGACTTGACTTCTTTAGGACCCGGTTTCGATACCCGGGTCGGCCAACTTAAAAACTAGAAAATTTTTATTTTCAATTTTTATTGGGCTTATTTCATTCAGGCTTGCCACCTATCACATTGTAGAACTTCGTGTCTTTGTCTAGTCGTGGGTGCTCTGGTTGTGCATCTGCCTACCTCTTCGGGGATATGGTCGTGAAGATACTTAGATAGAAGATAGAATAAAATTAAGCGCAGTGGCAACCCTAGGTGCAGTGCTTGTGCTAATTGGATACTCTGGTGTTCATTGCGCTAAATGTTTCAGCGATTTCTTTAAACGTTGTACGTTATCGCCATAGTGACGGTAGCCTATGTTCTTTGCAATTATTCTTATCCTTCTATAATTATAGGTACAACGAATAACCAAAACACACATAACAAACTATTTACTTACATATGAGGAAAAAAGCATTCAGACGAATTCTCTCAGGGTAGGACTTATTCGTCGCTTAAAAACAAAAATCTTAATGGCGCGTTAACCTAAAGTTTGGAAGCTGTGAAAAAATGCTTTATGCTGTAATGATATTATCATTCATTTTACCTTCAACTCTTCTGTAGCCTTCAGGCACAGAAGATTTTACAATGACAGCAGGAATGGATAAGGCGGAGTTGCCCATCAGGACGACTTATCGCAGGATTCCATATAGCAATTTCATTTTATGCATAAAAGAAAAGGCTTTACAGTTTAAGTCGAATTTACTGAGAAATCCTACATACCTAGTTATTATATAGCGCATAATTATACATTTAAATTATGCGCTTCGGCAATGTTCGTCAAGCTTCGGAAATCCGAATGAATTTTAAAGATGAGTTCTTATTACACATAATCAATCATTTCGCTTAAATTTAGATTAGCTTAGCCAATTTAAAAATAAAAGTATATAATGTAAAAAGCGTAAAGCACAAGCGTATAATATAAATAGTAGTAACCAAGGCTTGGAACCGGTGCTAAAGTACCGGTATTTAGCGGTTCTTTCCATTTCGGTACCTGGATACCGGTTCCAAAGTGGGTACCGGTACTCCATATACCGGTATCGTACAGATACCGGTACCTAGCGAGTACCGGTATTCAGACCGGTATAAAAACCGATATCTAATTAAGGTAACATGTCAATCCAAAAATTTCACATTGACTGAATATAAATGAAAACATAATCAACTTTTATCCGGAGTCGGTTACAAATATTGATACACAAAATAAAACTTCGAATACGAAAATTCAACTCGGCGCGGCGTAGCAGGTTGCCGCTCCGTACGTCTTACACTGATAGAAGAAAACGAAGATTGGCAACGTCGCACTTGTACTTAACGGGTACCTTAATTAGATATCGGTTTTTATACCGGTATTAATACCGGTACTAACAGTACCGGTACTCCTCCGATACCGGTATCGCACAAAGGCCAAATATACCGGTACTCAAAAATACCGGTATTTCAAGCCCTGGTAGTACCATACTTAAGCCTTACAGTTTTTTACAAATCACATGTTCAACATTCTTGTTTCACAATGGTTACCCTTTTTTTTAACGAGTGGAAATCCTCATGGATACCCGTCACTTTCGGGGGAAGTGACGGGTTATGCCGGACTTCTACCGGCTAAAACCTCTCGGTGACCGCCCTCTGTGCGTACCGGGTGACTGCGGGATCTCCGAAGAACGCACCGCTGTCACCCTTACACCTGCCCATAGGCTCATCCGCTCAGAAGCCTCCCCTTCTGATGCCATCACTTTGACGACAGCAGCATGGGGTCACACCATGCTATGTTGCCTCACCTCCCGGGCTGCTTTTTAAGCCAACTGACACCCCGATCAGTTGACTCACAGCCCCAACCCTCTTTTAGTCGCCTCTTACGACAGGCAGAGGATACCGTAGCCCTATTCGTCGCCCGGTACTACAGGGCCCTCACAATGGTTACCCTACTCCTCCGAAACGGCATTACCGATTTTCACCAAATTTTATACGGATATTTAGTAGGTCTGAAAATCGGCTACTATCTATTTTTCATACCCCTAAGTGATAAGGGTGACTCACCCCAATTTTTTTACTACAATAACATAAAAATTGCAGAACAACGTGTGCCGGGTCAGCTAGTTTTTCAATAAGAAAATGAAATTGGCTGATAGGATAAGAATTTAATAATTATTCTCAAACATTCATGGTACATGTTATAAAAGTGATAAATAATAAATAACTAACTTTGACAAGTTACACAAATTGAATCTAATCTCAAAGTAAGCTATTTACATGCTTCTGTTACGGGTTCTTTTTTATGACATTGGAAGGCAAACAAGCAGACGGATTTCCTGATGTTAAGAAATTCCCGCCGCCTAGAGACACCAAAGGTGGTAATGGTGCGTTGCCAACCAGAGGCCGGGATGTCAGGCCTCGAGCAAAAGTAAGTTTACCGGCTACCTTACCCTCCGAACCGGAACACGTCATGACGTTATGGCGGCAGGAATAGGTAAGGCGGTGGTACCATTCCGGGTGAGTCGCTGCGAAACTCTACCACCTAGTCAGATGTCACGGTGTTAGTGACGCCAAGCCTATGCTCGCCTTTTACGAGCTGCCTGGCACAGGAAGGCAGATGGTCTATTCTACAAAGGAGCCCGGACCAACACTGGGGTGTTATTCAACAATACTAACACATAGAAATACTTAAATAGATACCAGAATAAATTCAATTAACACCCAGATCCGGAAATTAAAACACAAATGTCAGCCCCGTCGAGAATCGAACCCGAGCCTCGCGGTTGGTTGTTGTAGTTAAGCGTGTACGCTAGCCACTCGACCAACGAGGCGGTCATGTGCTAATAGATAAATGAAACAGGCGAAAACCCAAATGAACCCATGAATGCTGAGGGATCATAAGCATCTCAATAACCTAATAAGTATCTTCAGACTCGACGCTTCTACAAAATATCATAAGTAACTTAATTAAAAGGTAGTAATTAAATTAAAATACATAATTCAAAAATGCTTATCATCACTAACACCGTGACATCTGACTAGGTGGTAAAGTTTTGCAGCGACTCGTCCGGATTGGTACCACCGCCTTACCTATTCCTGCCGCCATAACGTCATGATGTGTTCCGGCTCGGAGGGTAGGGTAGCCTGTAAACTTACTTTTGCTCGAGGCCTAACATCCTGACCTCAGGTTGGCAACGCACCATTACCATCTTTGGTGTCTCTAGTAAGGTAGC
>NJDD01003619.1:252719-264993 GCA_002245505.1 Calephelis nemesis | reverse complement strand
CGATCACACATCTAGTAAGGTAGCCAGTAAACTTACTTTTGCTCGAGGCCTAACATCCTGACCTCAGAATGGCAACGCACCATTACCATCTTCGGTGTCTCTAGGCGGCGTGAATTTCTTACAGTCAGGAAATCCGTCTGCTTCTTTGCCTTCCTATAACATAAAAAAAATACAGCTAGCTATTACCCGCGACTTCGTATACACATTGAAGTGAATTTACGTGGTCAGTGATTGGAATGAAAAATTTTGCCGCAGTCAATGCTGTTATTCTAAATCATGATTGATGACCAGGCTGTAACTAACTACTACACAACATTTGGTAAAAGTTTGTTCAGTAGTTTTTGCGTGAAAAGTTTTTTTTTATAACATTGAAAGGCCAACAAGCAGACTTTTTGAATTTTTCTTATCTTTTAAACCTTCCCTGGACTTTCACAAATAATTCAAAACCAAAATTAGCCAAATCGGTTCAGCCGTTCTCGTGTTTTAGCGAAACTAACAGCCACTGATTTTTTATTATAGATTGAAACACATGTAGCCCGACCTGAGAATTGAACCCTCAACGAACAAGACGTGTTGCCTTGTTGGTCCGGGCTTCTTTGCAGAATAAACCTCCTGCCTTCCTGCCAGGGGGCTCGTAGAAGGCGAGCATAGACTAAACGTCACTAGCACCGTGACATCTGACTAGGTGGTAGAGTTTCCCAGCGACTCACCCAGATTGGTACCACCGCCTTACCTATTCCTGCCGCCATAACGTTATGACGTGTTCCGGTTCGGAGGGTAAGGTAGCCGGTAAGCTTACCATTACTCGAGGCCTAACATCCCGGCCTCAGGTTGGCAACACACCTATACAACCTTTGGTGTCTCTAGGCGGCGTGAATTTCTTACCATCAGGAAATCCGTCTGCTTGTTTGCCTTCCAATATCATAAAAAATTCATTTTATATACCTACATATTTTGTTTTGTCACTGTTTTATTACTAGTATAGATAAAAAGCTACACAGATGCGCCATTGGTCAATTTAATCTAATGAACGTAGGCATTGAAGTGGAAACACGCGATGATTAGAAGCACGCTTACGTTACACTACCACTTGCAGTTAGGGATGCAACATCGTTCATAAAAAACATCGATTTTATAATATGGATGTTTTTGAAAATGAAACATCGATGCGAAAATATCGATATTTATGAATGATACATCGATGTTTTTACGATGTTTTATAAAATATTATCAGGGTACGGCCATGATACAGTGAGAAAAAGCGATTTCCAATATAGATTGAATTAGATTTGTTTTAGTAATCAAAATTACAGACATATATATACTTATGCTTTAAATAAAACATTTGTAATGTACCAGCATATGAATAGTGGAAGAATAACAAAATCTGAAAATTAAAATAATTTGGTCAAAATGCACAAACACGAACGACGGAGCTGCACATGGACGCCAAACATATAGCGGTTCGTTCTTTTGCTGACTTTAAGCGTAAGAGTGAGACAAAAATAGAAAATACAATGGCGTGCGAGTGACTAAGATTATAATATTATGTACATTATTAACTAACAAAGAGATGGCACTGCAATAGAACATCGCTCATAAAACATCGTTGATAACGAACGATGTATCGATATTTTAAAACATCGATGTGTCGTTTGCATTCCTACTTGCAGTTGACATTATAATGTGCAACATTGCACAATCAGCTATTTTGTAGCGATGCTTTAGGTTTTTTCATATCAGTGCATGATAAACGAGCAGACGGATATCCTGATGGGAAGATACGTCACCATTACAAAGTTTGACGGTAATAGGGCATTGCAAATCATAAGCTCTTTTTTTGAATGGCTATACGTTGCTTTTTGCGGTTTTTCAACTTCACCAAGCTTTGTGGGCGAGCGGAGTGCTCAGTCCCTCATCATTATTTAAATGGATTGGACTGTTCCCTACAACGTCAGCAACAAGGGCTGTCTCCCGGGAGATCGTACCTTGGCTTGGTGCTGCGTTTTGGTTACGGGTGGAGGGGTTGCGGCTCGCCGCTTTGGTATTAGGCGCTGGAGCAAGAGTTATTTGTCGCCGAGACCAGAGGCGACGGTGTATTAGGATGTTACTTGTGATAGTTGTGTTGGAATTGGAAGGCTCGTATAGGCGATCGTTACTGGATCGGCGGGATCCAATAGTATGTGACGGGGTCTTCTAAATTTAAATCATAACCTCGTGTAAGTAAGTCACCTTAGCCTAAATGCGACCAGTTATCAATGAGCACTATGGTTGAGCCGTCATGGGATTATTACCTAGTAATATCGGTAAAACTTTTTTTATGATATTGGAAGGCAAATTTACCTGCTACCTAACCCTTCGAACCAGGACACGTCAACGGCAATGGAATGCGTTTGGCGGTGGTATCAATCCGGGTGAGTCGCTGTGAAACTCTATCACCTGGTGGGATGTCAAGGTGTTAGAGACAGTAAGCCTATGCTCGCCTTTTACGAGCTGCCTGGCAGGAAGGCAGATGGTCTATTCTAAAAAGGAACCCGGACCAACACGGGGACTAACTCTATATTGCGTAGTGGTCTACGGGCCCCACCCACGATTAACAGCGAGCTCATTTTTTGGGAACGTCCACCTATTGTAGGGACGGCCCCCTTATATGGCTAAAAACATTCAAATCGGGTATGTGTAAGACAAAGTTACCCCTATAGTAATAATTTGAAGTGAATATTCGGTTTTTTGAAGTGAAAACTTCTTTAGCGGCATTGCATACTTTTTTTGTAATGGGTAAAAACTCCTAAACTCGCGTCAGGACACGTGACCTGATTGAAAATTCGTAAGACGGATGGAGAGTAAACAGCCGACGCGGCGTAGGAGAGGAAGCATACCCTATCTTTCTATGGCTCCGCGAAAATGTATGCCTGAGCCTGCTGTTTCGTTTACACGGCGCAGGGCGCTGGCGCGAATGTTCGTGTTGTCATGTTTGTGTAGGAAGCGCAATAAATGAATATTGTATTCTACCACATAAATAATAGTACCAATACATACTGATAATTAAAGCAATTCGTGCAAAATTATTCCCTAACCATTCCAAAATATCAAAAATGCACAACGTTAACATTCAAGTTTTTACTTCTGCCGGCACTCCCGGAGTGCAACCCGTCATTTTTTTTATATTAAAAAGAGGGCAGATTGTCATAATGTACCTATACGTAAAAAATATATTATATGTGTAATTCCTATGCCCAAAGAGCACAGCGTAAGTAAATATTCTCCACGTAAATTGTCTGACTAATTTCAGTAATTTCAGTAACTGGTGGTAATTTTGTTGCGCACTCAATAAACTAATTTTAAGTTAACGCTATCTTCTTTCAACTAAAGTTATAGAAAGAGACAAAACATATTTAGTGCCGACAGATTAGTCTGTAGACGACATTTCTACAGATGTTTAATCTACCACCCGGAAAACGTAGACTAAACACACCACAATGTGACATATCCGGACTAATTTAACATGTCTAAAATATATACCATCTCCTTATTTTTTTTAATTTATTCGAAAATAGATAGCCTGCATCTAAAATATGTTTAGATTATGAATAGCACAATCGCCATCAATAGCAGAGACTATTAAAAATAATCACTGACAATCTTATATATAAAATTCTCGCGTCACAATGTTAGTTACTGTACTATTCCGAAACATCTTGAACGATTATCATAAAATTTTGTGAGCATATTGAGTAGATCTGAGAATCGGCCAATATCTATTTTTAATACCCTTAAGTGATAAGGGTGATCACATTAAAAAAAATAGCAGAACACGTTTGCCTGGTCATGTAGTAGTCATAAAACTTTTTCACATTGCTACATTACAAGAAAATATAAGATTCATTTTTAGCATTACATTCATTCATTTTGAGCAAAATCACTTTGACTATCATATATACATAAAACAACGCATTTGGGGATATCTTATCTTTTAACATACAATCCGCTGATATATCAACCTCCGGGAAGGTGTGGACAGACTTACTAAAAACTAGCTGATCCGGCGAATTTGGTATCGCTTGACATTAACCGCTAATAATAGTTTCTATGGACATACTACTTAATTGAAGTGTGGTTTTTCTCACTTTCCCTGCCATTTCCGATCTTTTCTCTTTATATGATCTTTGACCTGATAATAAGCTATACAACAAAAAAGAATTAGCAAAATTGGTCCATACGTTCAAACGTGATGCAATGACCACGCAAAATGGGGATTCATTTATATACATACTAGATAAGAACCCGGCTTAGCTCGGATAAAATGTGACTCATAATATACATCTAGGTGCAAAACGGTTTTCAAGGGACAATTAAGGAATAAGTAAGACATAGATTCGTATAGCTTCACATTGTGTTTAATAAATATAGTAAATAAAAATTGTCAAAGTTTTTACACAAATAGTTTTTAATTTAAATCAACATTTAAAGTAAAGTAACATAAAGTAACGTACTTATAAAGGAATATTCTCTAATAAACATCACAAAACGGAACGTTTACTAACTACCCAAGATGGCGACTGTGATTTGTCTGTCAACACATTATAATTTAACATAGAATTTAACAAAATACTCGACAATCCGAATTTTGCGGATATATGTTGTCGACTCAAAATCATTATTTTTTTATGTTTTATTATTCAGGTAAGGTTTCAATCAAGTCTACCGTACCCCTTGACGAAATTATTAATATAGATACTAGCTGACCCAGCAAACTTCGTATCACTTGACATTAATGCTTCGACAGTAGCGCAGTCTGTCGGATCCGATGAGAAACATTTCAAAATCAACAACGACTTATTATAAAAAAATTAATTAAAAAAACTTTTTCCAGGAGACCAAATTGTGAATCTAAACCATTCTCGAATTCCCTTGAACACGCACAAAAACTTTCATCAACATCGGTCCAGCCGTCTAGGAGTTCAGTGACATACACACTCACAGAAGAATTATATATATATATAAAGATAGAATAGAATAGTCGACCCAGCAAACTTCGTATCGCTTGACATTAACAACTACTACCTACATTATTTGATGTTCCGATAGTAGCGCAGACTGCCGGACCCGAAGTAAAACATTCCAAAATCAACGAATACTTACAAAGAAAAAATGAATTAAAAAAACATTTTTCAGTGGACCAAGTTGTGAATCTAAACGATTCCCGAATCCCCTTGACACGCACAAAAATTAATAAAAACCCCCCAATCGTTTAGGAGTTCAGTGACATACACACGCACACCAGAAATTTACACTTATTCAAAATTATATCTCAGTTAAAATGTCGTGGCCAGTTTTTTAAGCCTCTTGAAATGTAACGGTTTCTATATCCCCTTTACCTTCTGGAATAGGACAATGGCGAGCATGGAGAAAGAACATCATGGCGACCTGACTAAGTATTGCAAATTGGTACTATCGTCCTTCCTATAGCTGTCAACGTAATATAAGTGCTTGCCGCGGTCTTGTTCTAATCTGGAGGATAACATGGCCGGTATTTTTACTAGCGCAAAGGACATAACATCCTAAATTCTTGGCATTGCATGCTGTTTTATTTACCTTTTAAGCTAAAAACAATAGTCATTAAGTTATAATATTATTTTATACTGGCTATTTTAGTTATTTTAAGGGTTGATTTCTGAAAAAAACATAGGAAATGGGATTATTAGCTATATGCGTATCAAATTTCATCAAAATCGAATAAGCAGTTTAGCCGGAAAAGATCAACGGACAGGCTTTCGAATATTATATAGTATCGGTATGAATTCACATCTACTACGAGTTGTATATTTTTAAAATAAAAAAGACTGCTTTGATACCTCAGATAGAAACCGGACATGATGTCATACCCAGGATTATTGTTAACACCATGGTCTCATGACCTAGCTATTTCCACACTGTTGCATATCTACAGATAAGCAGTTTGCTTTCAAAGCGGTTTAGTAATTCCTTTAACCTACCTTAAAAAGAAAACTTATTTAGCTATTTTGTGCGTGTGAGATTTTCAGTAACAAACTAATGGCTCGTAATTTCCCTATGACCTGAAAACCTGGTAATTCAATTTGCGTAAAAAGGGGTCCAAAGTTTTGGCATCACGTATTAATATATTTATAGATATTCCACTCTACTAAATGACAATTAAATACTCGTAGTTTTCAAAACGTATTCCTAAATAATTACCACTCGCATCTGACGAGTGTTCCAGTGATCCTATTCGCCTGTTCAATAATAGAGGTCAATTTGTTATAAAAGCTAATAAAAATACAACTGGTATTGGACTTGTTACGATCGCCTCGGTGATCCAGCAGTCCGGCATTAGACTTGACTTCATGAGGTCCTTAATTCGATTCCCGGGTCGAGAAACAATAAGAAAATGTTCTAATAAAAACAACGTTGCCCGGGAATGGATTTGTGCCTGGTTGACGATAGGCCTGCCTCCTATCACATTTTGGGCATTTTGGGGCTAGTCGTAGTGCGTTGTTTGCGCCTCTGTAGACCTCGTTGCGGGTACGGGCGTGAAGATACTTTTTATTAACGAGTTAATTTTAAGATAATTTTAATACAATTAACCAAAATAAAAATATCCTGTGTTGAAGCTTTATAGGTAGGTTACATACAGTTTTGTTTTAAACGGTAACTCTTGTAATTGGGGAATGCAATCCAGCCCGGCGTACTAAAAACCTCCTCCATCACGTGAGGAAGCGTCGCATTTGTCATCTGAACCATTAGGAAGTAAAGTGAGATATTTTAGGATCAGTAAAACTGCAAAAGTCCCATTTCAATTTCCAATTTTGTATGACAAGAAATCTCACCGTAGACCTACGAAGTACATCACACTGCAGCTGTTGCCCGGTTTGCGAAGCAACGGATTTCTCCGGAGCTGCGGTGCAAGACGCGCTGCATTCACTCCGTCCTACGTTCGTTAAAATTTCAAATTAGCGAAAAGAGAGTGAATCACTGTTTTCTTTTGTCAATAGCATCGTTTAACGCATCCGGCTCAGCTCAGCAAATAAATAACTAATAAAAGTACCGTTTACAAATACACAAATTTTTCAAGAAAGTCTCACTTCTGAATTATAAGATTTACTTCGAGTAATAAAATAACCAAGTAGGTATGTATGAGATCTGCTGTTTCCTATATTATTTCTGAAGGATAGAATAAAATATTTAATCTACAAATTATTTGAATATTTCAGTTATTCTAGTAACCCAATACATAAATCAATAATATGTTTTATTCTAAATCACAATCAAAATCACAAATCAGTTTCATTAATTACAACAGCTAATAACTAACTAAAAAAAAGTATTTTTTCACGCCCATATCCCCGAAGACGAAGGCAGAGGCACAACCAGGGCACCCACGACTAGCCGAAGGCACTAGTTTCCACAATGTGATAGGTGGCAAACCTATCGCCAACCAGGCACATTCCCTGTCAACATTATTTTTATTAGAAAATTTAAAATTCACAATTTTCTATTTTTTTCCCGCCCTCAAGGTCCGGCGCTATAGCGCTAGACTACAGAGGCGATCAAATATACAAACTAAATACCTTATAACTAGCTAACTTAATATGTAGAAATATATATAAGATAACTAACTAAATATGTCTATAACATATATAATCTATAACACTATATCTTATTATTATTATTCTTTACAAAAAAATTAACAGAGGTTACATAACACAAAAGAAACAAAGCTGTTAAATCAAATGGAAAAATTAAAGCGTAATAAAAAATATTAAAACGTATAAACAATTATTTTAAAAATATCAAAGAAAATAAAAAAAATATCAAGATTTATTTAAAAGACAAACGGACAAATTTTTCCATACGATTGTCGACAGAGATAGAGCCATTTAAAATGGACTGATTCTAACTATATTTATTATATCCAAAAGTGCAATACTCAAAATGCTCATACATTCGACGAAAAAAAGGAAATAATAAGTCGTGCAAATATGGCGGTATTTTAAACTGATCATGCACACTGGTTATATTACATACACGTAATAAATGTCATGCGCATCGTTAAAATGTTTACTAATATATACAGATATACCAGTGCTCATGCGTATTTTTTAAATTTTAGTTTTTCATTAATAACTAGGTATTAGACGATGCTAAATAAGTTACCCATTTTTAAACACAAATCACCGCAATATAGACTGACTTTAAATGCTACTGCAAGCAACGTCCTCGTAAGTAGGTAACAAATAAGGATATTCAACAGAGTGTTATAATTTTCTTTTTTAAGAAGCATTTAGTGGCTGCGAGCCATTGGACGGATAATTCATAATATTTGTTTTGCATAATGAATGATAAAACCCAAATTCATTTCATTGGTATATTGACCATTGCAGGACACTACAACTTACTGGTTTAAAATGCAATTATTTAGCGTATAAACAAGGGACTACGGCCCAGCAACCCTTAGTTTTCAGTTTCGAATTATTTACCTGCTATAATTAATGAAAGTTTTGTTTCTGACCGTACTTAAAATTATTAATAAAAATGAACGGGGCAAAACGAGCATAAAATCTGGGGCGAAATGGGACGAAATCATAAAAATAAGTAAAAAACATGTTTTTAGGACGAAACGGGAATAAAATCTAGGACGTACACGGATTTCTGAAGTGGGGCGAAATTTTGTAAGACGAATGTGGAACTAAGCTTTTTGGTAAGTATCGATAATATTTTCAACCAAAAAAATAGAGAAAAACGAAAACATAAAAAAAATAAGTTTAGTCTATTTATAAAAACACATAACACAGACGTACCTACATATATGAACTTCTTAAAATCTAGTACGAGTAGATGCGATTCCAAAATCGCAAATCACAATATAGGCAAAAATGATAGCCCAGGCAACTTGGGCGACACATCAATTTGTAACAAAAGGTGTTCAGATAGCTCCCCTAGATCCTCCACCATTGGAAAATCTGGAGATGTCAGTATATTAGGTGGGTATGACTAGACCATGAAGCTATAATACTACCGGAGGCTACACTCCTAACAAAAACCTGATTTCATATCCAAATATAGATAACTATAATGTACGGGTCTCTCTTAAAAAGTCTTGTAAGGTCAATTAACAAAATAAATATGAAAGAGATGCCGGTACATTAAGGTCAGTATGGAAATAGATGCATCATACTAGCAAACAAGCAAACACACATACACAACATGGACGACGAAGTATTTTTACCCTTGCTATACCTACACCCTCTACATGAACGACGAACCTCAGCCGCCAAACGTTCACACAGCCCTTTTTGCGGACGGCACGGTAGTCGGTACTATACTCACACGACCGACAAAGTCGACTACTAGGAATATAGCTTCGCAGGGAAACCTTTTTCTGAACGTGTTGCCCGGAAGAGAGGGCAACTGGTTCAAAAAGTGACGCATAGAAGTGAACCCCAAAAAAGAACAGAAGATACCCGGTAGTAGTCTGGGAATTATCAAAATGTTCTACAGAACAAAAATGTAAAAATCAACATAATACCTAGAGTATTAGGTTACGAATACCCTGGAAAAATCAACAAAGTACCTAGATATTTTGTTGAACCAGGCGTTACTTTGCGGAAATCCATTATACTAAATGTAACAGTTACACTGCTTACGCGGAATTAGCAAAATTAAGGCTTAATTTACATCTGTCAAAATATAGTTAGGGCTAGTTCAAACACGACGTGCGATTCGCGAAATTGACAAATTGTATGGATGGAACCGCGAACATTGTCGACAGTTCAACGGTAAATTTTAGCGATTACTTTAAGATGGAAATCAAAAGAGAACTAACGTGTTTGTGGTTGCATCAGAAAATAAAAAAAAGAAGTATTTTTACTATTTTGTCAGTAAATAACACAATGACGATACGTGATATATAGGTAGCTCACACGTGCTCCTTTTACTTGGCAATAAAGCAAAGCTAAGTCATCAAAAGAATAAAATATAGTTTAAAAAAACTAAAAAACACGCTTTTCAAGCACATCAAACTAAAAACTATAAAAAGAATGTTATAACAGTCATAAGCTGTTAGCCCTTACGTAGAGGATACGTAAGGAAATTGTTAAATCCTGGCGCTCCTGATTAGGATAATGGGATAAACTTACTATATTACTCTATTGGCACCAGTTCTTAATAAGTGTACAAAGTTTGAATGAAATCGGTTCGCGGGAAGTGGGAGAAAAACGGGTGTGAGTTACATACATACATACAAACATACATACATACAAACATACAAGTGAAGCTAATAAAAAGCGTGTAAAAACTCCGTAGTAATAGAGTCGCGCGCACATAGGCCACATTGGGCGCGCGACTCTATTTTCTTGCGTTTGAGTGGCGGTAACCGCGCGGTCACATCGGAATGATTACAAACATTTCTGAGTAAATACGAACTCAGTTTGGGACCGAACAATCCTAATCTAAACTGGTACCAATACGTCGCTCAAATCGCACATAATATTAGGTACGAGTTATAAACATCTAGCTTATTTCGTACTCAGCTGTCTATACTATCTTGTAAATAAATATATTGATCTGGGCCTCGTTGGTCGAGTGGCTAGCGTACACGCCTAACTACATCAAACAACCGCGAGGCTCGAGTTCGATTCCCGACGGGGACAGGCATTTGTGTGAACATTTAGGTGTCTGCATTTGGTCTGGGTGTTTGTTAAATTTATTCATGTATCTATTTAAGTATTTCTATGTATAAGAATCGTTAACTAACACCCACAATACAAGTATATAATTTACTTAGTTTGCGGTTAGATTCAATTAGTGTTACTTGTCCAGGGATATTTATTTGTTTATTTATTTATTCCTGACGCCATACCGTCATGACGTGTTCCAGTTTGGAGGGTAAGATAGCCGGTAAACTTACTTTTGCTTGAAGCCGATTTATTTGTCCAGGGTTTGTGAGTAGAATATACCATGTGCCTCTCTGACAGGCAGCTCGTAAGAGGCGAGCACTGGCTAAAATATAAGTCATCACAAACAAGACCACTGGTGGTAGAGTGCTGTACAGCAACTTAGGTTTTAGGTGGTAGAGTTTTGCAGCGACTCACCCGGATTGGTACCACCGCCTTACCTATTCCTGCCGCCATAACGTCATGACGTGTTCCGGTTCGGAGGGTAAGGTAGCCGGTTAACTTACTTTTGCTCGAGGCCTAACATCCTGACTTCAGGTTGGCAACGCACCATTACCACCTTTGGTGTCTCTAGGCGACGTGAATTTCTTACCATCAAGAAATCCGTCTGCTTGTTTGCCTTCCTATAACATAAAAAAAAAACTTACCCTTGGAGGGATCTACCACCTTACCTATTCCTGGCGTCATACTCATGTTCGGGTCCGGAGGGCAGGGTTGACTTGCACAATAGGCCACTGTTGTCTCTTACCATTAGAAAAGCCATTTACTTCTTAATTCCTTATAACATAAAAAGTATGGTAATTATATTGAAGTAGCGCCTTTTTATACAAGTAATAGATAGAACAAGCACATTAGCTGCTAAGAATGTATCTACTTGTTATTTTCCATTTCATTATAGATACCATACGGAATGACGTAGGTATTAATTTATGTTATTTTTTGACAAATAATATATTTTATCTATATTTAAAATTTATTATGCTGTTAATTGTTTTTATGTTTTGTACGTTTTATGTGTAAAAAAAAATAGTTTTAATCATATTTTTTTATTTTTACATCCTTGTATATACATATGTGTACACAAGGCTGTAAAAATAAAAAAAAAAACACGCGTTATAAATATAAGTATGCAATTAACAGCAGAGTGCAAAATATTATCTTCCACAGGATTTATGTCAAAGAAAACTTAAAGACATTCGACAGAATAGTGCCAACCGTTATTTTATGGGCATAATCTTAAGCTACTTTTGCACGTCTACTAGCCACATTACCCAGCATGGAATACAGTAGTTACGAGTACTCTCGCTATGGCAACAGGCATTTCCGGTGGTACCATGGTACCAATCCCGACGATTTTCTGCACTCTCTTAGCATCAAAAANNNAACTTAACGTTGCAGATGCTAATTTTCTAAATACATATACATAATATGTACACGAGCATCAGCAGCACGATGATTAGCACGAGTTTTTAAAAATTTACCTGGATTTAATGCTAGACAGTTGGCTAATATACGCAAAATTTAAGACTTTTCACTGGTGGTAGGGATTCACCACCCTACCTATTCCTGCCGCCATAATG
>NJDD01003619.1:213036-237902 GCA_002245505.1 Calephelis nemesis | reverse complement strand
TCAATATTTTACTAAGAAAAATATATTTTGTCGCTTAGTTTTTTTGTCGGTGACTTTTGATTGCAGGTGTGTCACCTGAGTCGATTTTTTTGCTCACGAGTGTAGTATCAGTGGAGATTATGATACTTCTGATGATGGTGCTACTGTATATGAAAGTATATTAAATGCACTACAGAATTGAGACTATGCTGTTAGTTTTCATTCAAATATTGCTAAGTTGGAAATACCAATTAAAAATAAACAAAGCTGGCTGGCTTATACAAAGGAATTGAAAGTTTAACATTGCACTTGGGACACAGGCATATTTCTTAAGCCATATTGTAATTTTATCAAACACCCAACCTGCTTGCCATTCTGGATTGGATAATGGAGAAACCAATAAAATGTCTTATACAAGAAGTATGCATCAGGCTAACATAAAAATGTTTAGGTCTTAAGGTGACCCATATTTCTTGCTATCAAGAAATGTGTCTACTTCTGTTCTATTTACTGTTTAAAATTAGGTGTTTTATTTTTTATTTTTTTGTACATTCTGCTGCTTTTTCACTAATTCACATTATTGAGTTAGGTAAACAACATGTTATACAAATAAAATGATACCTGTTTGTGCTTTATCTTTGGACTTTCTTGATATGCTGCTTCTAGTTTAGGGTTGTAAGGAGCTTTCTTTGGTCTTGTATTTTTTATGCCTAGTGATAAGCCAAATGGGGCATACCAATGTCTGAAAAAAAAAGAGACTATTTGATAAATAATTAATAACTTACCTTTCTCAATCACTATGCTTACAATTTTGGTAAGTTCATTTCTATTAAATTGGTTTTGTTGCAACATCACTACAGGATAACATCATATTCAAGCAGTGAATTATTTTTTATAGTGGGTTCAGTAGTTTTAAAATTTGCTGAATACAATAAGCAAATAATCAATTGTTTTTTTTTTACAGCGAATATATAGCAGGTATAGTTATACCCAACTTACAGATATATTACAATGCAATAAAACAATTGAAGTGGAAATGGATCAGCTATATGGCGAAAGAGAAAACTGAAAAATAGCCTATAATTGTAGCTTCAATCATCAAAGTATAAATATGTCTATGGTGTTATTTACTGAGAAGATTAAAATGTTTAGGAGACTGTGGTGTTAAATAATGCATAACTATTATGCACTGTAAACTGGTATGATGTCTGAAATATACTATTATATAAAATTATATAAATATACTATAAATATTAGAAATGTTTCTGCAGCTTCAATTAAATTTGTAATTACAATCTGTTTCTTTACTCATCACAGTTCAGTTTTAGAACTTAAAGCCATATTCAAAATCAGTTAAGTAGAAGTGGAGTCTTCAATTTAATAAAAGAAAGAAGATAATACAGATGTGATTAATTGACATGCATGCAGAGCAACAGAATGTTAAGGTAGGTATGTGCCTAACACAATAAAAACAAAAACTATAAAAATGCTAGGAGCGATTCAGCCAATATCAGTTTCTTTGTTTTTATTTTCTCAATCAAAATCTATTAAAAAAATATAGCAATAAACATTAAATAAGACATGTAATTAATTGCGAATAAAAATAATTATCCGTTATCGATGAGCATCTCAGTGATAAAATATTAATCAAGCGTTCACGGTAACTAGGTGAATATCGGTAAATCGAAGAAAAAGTCAGAATCTTATTAACTCACTTTTATAATATGAACTTACTTTTCTAACAAATGCCGTAAGAATATCAGGACGAATGCCAAGGGTATAGGAAATAGAAGGTGCCTGTGGTCTGCGTATACCACATCTTTATCGGGCCCAGGAGCGATATCCTCCCAAGTAGTATTCGGCGGCAGCCAAATATCTTCATTCCAAAATGTATCCAATATTAAACGCAACATAACTAACACTTTATTTTACGCACTAATATTCTTTACACTCACACTAAATCGTTAGACGATTAATCAACAAAATAAAATAAACATTTCGCAATTATTAAATACCACTCGACCGAGATTATTTATAACGTCTAACAATAACGACCGTTCTACAATACCGCAGGGCGCAGTGAAGATTTTGATTTTTCATTTTTGTATTTTGACAAATTATGACATATTATGTCAATGTCAACTCAATTGACTTTATTTTTTTTAGTTTTTTGTTGTTTTTTTTTTAGTTAATTTGCCCCCTTTCTAGGGTCAGCTAAGACCTTTAGACCATTCTGCCACGTCTTCCGTATTAATTATTCTTATACACTATACAGTCATTAGTCACTATTTACAAAGTCACGTCAAGGTTTTGACTAAAGTGGTGGTCACTTTACACAAGCTCACATTGGGAGCTTTGGCGGTAGCGACGAAATTATTTAATTTGTGCACTTTCATCTAACAAAATTAAACTTATTCCCAACTAAATTAACTAATTTCACTCAATATAAACGAAATTCAATAATTATGAAAAAATACGACCATCTTCATTCACGACGGCGCCAAAACTCCCCTTTTTTAAGTTATTTTGCCCCTTTCTGGGGCCGGCTAAGACCTTTAGGCCATGCTGCCACGTCTTCCGTATTAATTATTTCGTCATTAGTCACATGTCTTCCGTTAATTATTCTTACACAGTCATTAGTCACTATTTACAAAGTCACGTCAGGCTCTTGAGTAAAGCGGTAGTAACTTTACACAAGCACACTTTGGGAGATTTGGCGGCAGCGAGGAAATTCACGATACACTAATTTCTTCATGATTATTTCATTTGTGCACGTTCACTGAACAAAACTAAACTAATTCCCACCTAAATTACCTAATTTCACTCAATATAAAGACGAAATTCAATAATTATGAAAAAATACGACCATCTTCATTTACGATGGCGCCAAAACTCCCCTTTTTTTATTAATTAATTTGCCCCTTTCTTGGGCCGGCTAAGGCTACTTTTAAGCCATGTTGCTACGTCTTCCGTAGTAGTTAATTTAGCTTACGTATTAATATAATAAGAAAGAAAGAAAACAAGATAGTAAGAAACCGTAGTAAAGTGAAGTAAATTAAAAAAAAATAACGAAAAAGAATTTATTACTACGGAAGACATTGCTGCAAGGCCAAAAGATCTTAGCCGGTCCTAAAAAGAGACAAATAATTTAAAAAAACAACTAAGCATCTATCTAAAACGTAGTGATTATATTCTCTTTGCATCTATCATCTATCTACTGCCTGGATACCTATTCTGAAATGGGAAGTTTTGGCGCCATCGTGAATGAATATAGTCGTAATTCTTTCACAATTATTGAATTTAGTGTAAAATATGAGTAAAATTGGTTAATTTAGGTGAGAATTAGTTCAATTTTGTTCAGTGAAAGTGCACAATTGAAATAATCTAGAAGAAATCAGTGTATCGTGAATTTCCTCGCTGCCGCCAAATCTCATAAAAGAGCTTGTGTAACTAAACCACCGCTTTACTCAAGACCCAGACATGACTTTATGAATTTTGACTAATGACTGAAATAAAGAATGAATACGGAAGACATGAATTGAAAATATGTAACAGGAAAAAGATTTATTATACGGAAGACGTGGCTGTATGGACTCAGATCTTTTGTCTTTCCCCGACGGGATAAAATTAAAAAACAAACAACTATTTTGAAATGACAATTCATAGTTGTCAACCTCAGTTGTCAACAGTAGTGATTATACATTGACCTCTATATATATTCCTATTTCTATGTGATTATATTCTCTTTGGTTGTCAATTTCACGTGTTGAGAAGAATTGAGATTTTTATTTTTTGTTTAATTTTTCAACATTACAAAAATTGCGAAAAGCAATGAAAAATGTTGTTTGAAGTATAATAAAAAAAAATAGTTACTAATGTGGCTATAAATTATTTGTATCAGTCGATTGATAATTTAATTATATATGTTTTTTAAACATGTTATTTTGTCCGACTTGTGCCAACATACTTATTGTGGAGGAAAGCCCTGATTCTGGATTTCGGTATGGATGTAACACATGTCCCTATGTTTACAACATTAAAAAAAAAGTCTCATCACGTACATTCCCTAAACTAAAGGTTCGTAACCTAAATAAATAGAAATGCACGTGTATTACACAGTAAAAAACATTCATCATTTATTCTATAACAAATTATAAATAGATTTTTTTAGTATTCTAACTTCAAACACTTATATTACACTAAATTTAAAAATATTTTGATAAAATCATCACTTATAACCCTATTCCCAAAAACCTATTATTTGTTTGGTAGTTTTATATTTTGCCGGCCTGAAGTTAATAGGTCAAAATACTCAAGATGTCTTGTGACTCTGTCTCATTGTCATTTCATTTGTGTCTGATTTAAATTATCATTTTTTACGATACTTACTAAAACAAATACAACATAATACATACAAACTAAAAAAACTTTTGTTTTAGGAACTTGACTATATAATGGGAGGTGCCGCGGCATGGGAAAATGTTGACTCAACTGATGCTGTTTGCCCAAAATGTGGACATGGTAGAGCATTCTTCATGCAACTGCAAACTCGCTCTGCCGATGAACCAATGACCACCTTTTACAGATGTTGCGATCACAAATGTGCTCATAATTGGAGAGATTAATAAACTTGACTGTTAAGTGAAACTTCTTGTGTTATTGTTATAAAGAATGAATTTAATCAGACAGTTCAGATATTTTAATAGTTCTCTAGCTAATGTGAATAACAAAATGAAGATTGAGAAGATGCCTGCTATAATCAATTGTAAAGAAGAAACAGCATCTTTAAAAGCAGCCGATTTATTAAAAATGGGTTGTGTTATAGGAGTACCTACTGATACTATTTATGGATTAGCTTGCAGTGCTAACTGTCCAGAAGCAATAAAAAAATTATACAAAATTAAAGGGCGAGACTCAGCTAAACCAGTTGCTATTTGTGTCACAAGTGTCTCTGATGTACGGAAGTGGGGCAATGCTAATCATTTAACTGATGAGCTACTTTATGGTTTATTACCAGGCCCCATAACTGTTGTCCTAGAAAAAACTGAAAGTTTAGACAATCCTTATTTGAATCCTCATACCAATAAAATAGGTATTCGTATTCCAAATCACAGTTTTATAAATACAATGACTAGATTGTTTGACCAGCCAGTGGCATTAACAAGTGCTAATTTTAGTAACGAACCATCATCATTATCAATAGTAGAATTTGAAAGCTTGTATGACAAGTTAGGCGCAGTTTTTGATGGTGGAACATTGAGTCAGGGTTTGAATGAAAATAGATCAGGTTCTACTGTTGTAGATTTGTCAAAAGCTGGTCATTATAATATTATTAGAAAAGGCATTTCTTATGAAAATATAGTTAAAATACTTCAGCATCACGGTTTAGTGATTGCTTGATAATTTTGTATTGTAGCTGTAGCCTGCTCAGCATTACAAACATTATCTTTTTTCTGGTTGCCCTGCAACCACTCTAGTATTTATTAGCCAGTTCTTAGTATTTATGTTGTAGTAATTACAAGCATTTAATGTAGATATTTTCCATTCAAAGTTAAGTTAGCTCATTAATCTATTACAAAAGAATGTCATCTTATCACTAAACTAACTTTCAGATTAAGAATGTAAGTGCCAATGTTATTGTCTTTCCTAAGTAAATTATTAAAATTATTGTATTTGTTTACCACCATACGTATTTATGCTTATCTTCATAACACAGTAGTGACTATTTGTTAATCTCTCGTCTACTTTTTATTTCTTTTCTAAGATTTTTTTATCTGAATTTCAATATCCAATACTTTATTAACATCCCCATTATAAAAATTCTGCTAAATATATAATATAGAATTATAAGCATCTTTCCAAAAAACATCATAATATTAACTATTTGTAGAAAATTAGCAATTTCTGCTTAATGGGTTTTGATCAAGACTTCTGTTTTATTAAAGGTATAGATTCCATTTTTAAAATCAGTTTAGTTATTTAAGACATAATTGATAACTAATATTTTAATAATCGGAAAGAACATGAATTATTTCAAATGTACAAATGGAAATTGCTAGATTGTTTGAACACACAAGTTTAAACCATATTGTAACATTTTATGTCTATGTGACAATCACCCGTCATCTGACTGTATTTCTGTTTTCTATCCTACAAATTAACCTACCTAAAAAGCCATTTTAGCCTGCAACTTAGTGTTAATACTTTAAGTGTAAAATTACTTGATAACCTCTTTTCAAGTTGGTTGAAAAATTGCTTGACACTAAAGGGTGGAGAATTCAGTAATTTATCTAAATCTTTTTTTTTTCTGCAGTTTGACACACAAAGTAAGCAACAAGATGAAAGTATTCACTCCTGCTTATGATTCTATAACACATGTAATTAAGAGTCATTATGCTGGCTTCTTTCAGCCTTTCCATAGAATTATATTATTAAATTTATGTATTTTAAAAAGAAGAAATGTATTACAATATTTATTTTGACTAATTTTAGTGACAAAGGGTAATTTAAAACATCTGTATACTTTTCAATACCTTTGTAACAACTCTTAGTTCAGATAAATAAGGAAAACCAATTTATGTAATAAATATTCTTTATTAATTTTCTTTTTTTTTAATATTTAATAGTGTCCTTGTACATTAGTTTTCCTTGAACAGATAAGCAATGATTTTCAGCATTGAAAAATTAGTTAATGTTTATCATTTATTTTGATAATAGTTTGAAGTTAAAGATTTCTAATTAAAAATATTAATTCTGTCAAATCTAGATTGCATGGAATCAGCACTATTTAATTACACTAGTTTGTAATTTTGAGTCTCTAGAAATTCATAAATTATCTACAATTCTGACTAGGTATAAGTACCTAATTTCTCAGTGAAGTCCGAGGCGTCTTGGAACTGTTATTGAATATACAATAAATGTAGGTAAAATATTCTTTAATATATATATTAAGCAACCAGACTTATAAAATGTAAATTAAACATGCACTAGTATTTAAATATTTACAAGTCATTTCGTTAACGCTTTTCACTAATTGGTTTTCTATTATGTGGTAGCTTTGCTTCTAAATTCTGCCATCTTTCTGGAGGCCAAACAATGCAAACTGCACGAGCGTTTATTAGGCCTAACGAAACAGGTCCAAATGTGTTACTGTCAAGAGTATGACCAGTGTGATCACCTTCCACCCAGCAATGACCTTCTGGTACTTCAACATATTGTGTTTTATAGCCAAGAGTACTGACAATGTCTCCTTCTAGTCCTACAACTCGTTTAATTATTTTCTGATTCGGATCTTTAGGAGACACCAAAGATATTATGTCACCTCTTTTCACACTATAGTCTCTCACTGACCATCTTGATAAAAATACGTAGTCTGTATTTCTTGACTCTGGATTTAACGCTGGCTGCATTGATATGCCTTCAACTCTAGCCACATACCCTACAGTGTCTAAAAAGGTTATGCCGATAGGTACGCCGAGAATAAGTGACCGGAATAATCCTTTCAGCCACATTTATAAATCGGTTTCTGTTTTTTGTTTAATGAGACGGACATAGTCAAGGTGAAACATATTATTATAACTTTTAATTCAGAAACGATTTTTTTATATTAACTAAAAAATTTAATGGACGAAAATAAGACATCAGATTTTGGGATTGACCAGATTGACATTTGAATTTTGATAAAGTTGTCATTTGTAATTGACTTTTTCTAATTTTTTTTTCTTTTTTTTAAAAGTTTATTTGCCCCTTTCTGGGGCCGGCTAAGACCTTTAGGCCATACTGCCAGGTCTTCCGTAATATTAAATTCTTTTTCATGTTAAAATTTTACATTCATTTCTTTAGTGACTTAACACATTGTCTTCCCTTTTTAAAAGTAATTTCCTTCACTTACACAAAAATTATTTGAGTCCTTCAATACGTCTTTAGTTTTAATTTCTTGAAGTTTACATATGATGTTTCTCCGTTAATTTGTTTTATAGTACGTCACATCCTTTAATTACGATTAATTTAACACAAATTATAAAACTAAAATTCTGGACAACAAAATCATCTTCTTTCATGTTGGCGCCAAAACTTCTACGACAGTGCTAAAAGTATTTTTATTACTTTTTTACTTCTATATTGTATACTAGTCTTACATAATGTAATAAACCCATATATTAATATTTCATGTCTTTATTTAGTTTCGCCTTCTATTTTCTTTCTTGTTCAGGCCTCTGTCTCTTCTGTCGTGATAAAACACTACAATAGTCTTTCACTAGTATAGTTTATTTAACAAAACACATTTACACACAACTAAGTAATATTTACACTTTAATTTATTTACAAATTATACATTTTTACATTATACTACACATTATTAGCTTAAACATTGGAGGGAATTCTCGAAAAGCGCGCCTTCCCCCTCCGACCGTTCCCGCCAACCCCAATTTTTTTTCTAGTTAATTTGCCTCTCTCTTAGGGATGGGCGTTGAATAAACGGATTAGTTGAATCAACCGTCTACGTAGAATGGACGTTTCGACGGTCCATCGTTTACCGATGGACTAGTCGATTTCGTAGACGGCTAATTTGAGTAGTCGACGTTCGTAACAAGTCGCGACGCAACGTTCAACGCGTCAACGTAGCCGTATAATATCAACGATTGACTTCATTCCGTCGCGTCGATTGCTACGTTTCTTTCTCAATGGTCAAACGAATTTGAACTCTAACATAATGCTGGTGCGGTGATATTTATATGTATGCCTGCTGAATACTCAGGTTGATTTATTTTAATTTTTGAAGGTTTTATGTTTACCGCTTGTAAAGTAAAAACTTCTTGCAAATATTTCAGACGTATGGTAATACGTGCATAAACTGCAAGTAGGTAATTTGAATAAATGTAGTGATTATATTCTCTTTGATTTGAATTTCTTAATTTTTTTTTTACCTGAAATTAAAAACGAAAGTTGACGCCTACATTTTTTATGTATTTTTTATATGTATGTTACTTAGTAGATTTTTCCGTCATTTGTAAACCAATTTTAAAAATTGACTTTTTATTTAAAGAATGGGTCCCATTGGTTTGATACCAAATTGAATTGGTAAGGACCTGATGATGGATTCCAATGAAAATCGGTAAAAATCATCTATTTTTGAATAAGTAAACACTTACACGACCTAACATTGATATTGGAGTCAGTTTTTACTGCATTTAAGTTATTAACAAGTAGTGTAAATTACCCAAATACTACCATATTCATAGTGTGTATTCAGCCTGCGTGATAATCTAAGTGTTGTTAAATTTCATCAAAATTATTTGAGTAATATTGCGTGAAAGACTAGCAAACATTCATCCTTTTATACATCAATCCATAAAATCATACAAAACATGCACCTTCACTCTTCACAGTTTTTTACTGAGAAATAATGATATGATGCACCGTCGAGTCTAAGGAATATCCATTAACCAGCGTAGCAACGTCGGCACGTCAACTAGTCGACGATTTCAACTAGTTAATCGACTAGTCCATGAACAATATTAGACGGTCTAGTCTTGTCGACGAAAAATACGTCGACGACCCATCCCTACTCTCTGGCTTTAGCTAAAACCTTTAGGTCATGCTGCCATGTCTTCCGTATTAATCAATCCTTTCATTTTCAGTCATAAGTTGTTAGAAGCTCAAGTCAGGCTTTTGAGTAAAGCGGTAGCCTCGTTATTCAAGCTCATTTAGTGAGATTTGGCGACATTGAGTGGACACGATACACTAATTTCATCATAATTACCTGTGTACTTTAGCTGAAAAACATTGAACTATTTACCACTCAAATTAATCAGTGTCAGTCATAATTAACACGAAGTTCATTAATTACGAAAAAACTATGACAAGCTCTTTTCACGATGGTGCCAAATAAAGCATAGCGCCCAGTTGGACGGGACGCATCACAACGCAATACTCCGATCCTGGATCGCTTGCATACATTTTGAATGGAGCAACGCCCACTGTGATGGGGCGCATCGGCGTGGATTTTTCCGCGGCGGATATCCAAGAGGCACCCCTCGCGCATGATGATGCGCATAAGGTGACCAAAGATCATGATATTACTGTTAAGTGTTAAGAAAAGAGTACTATGGGATTTTAACGGTAAAGTTTCGTACGACAACTACCAGAGGCGCTACTTTCCATACTCGAAGATTTTAACGTCTAGTGGTCTCTCTATTTCGTTGTTCTTCTTTAGTACTGAGTTACAAAAATCTGCCTATGTGATGCGGACCGGCCCGCATCGGTGGGCTGTGCAATGCGATGCACCCCGGCCCGACACGCTACGCCCCGTCAACAGTGGGTGCTATCCATAAAACATTGTGATTATATTCTCTTTGGTGCCAAAATTCTATTTTTATTTAATCGTGCCTTTTGAGATTGGCTAAGACCTTTCTGCCATTATCATACAAATAAATTATTTTTCTTGTTATCTATTTTCAATCCACTTCTGAAGTTTAATTATTGATAATAATCAAAAACTGATGTAGAATGTCATGTTTGGGTCTTGTGCTAAGCGGGGTCCTCCTTACTCAAGCTCGTTTTGAAATTGGGTGGCAACGGATAAATACGCGATATAGGTACTAATTTCTTCACCAATATATCACTTGTGCACTTTAACTAAACAAAATTGAACTAATTGCTTACTAAATCAATTTGTTCCTTTGTGGAACAGGCTTCAGAACTTAAGATCACGCTGCCATGTCTTGTATTGAAAGACTTCAAGCAATGTCATACAGAGTCGTTGAGCAATGACCACAGACTAGTAAGACACGTGCAATGACCAAAATTGAATAGCAAAATTGAAATTTTTATCAATAGGAACGACGTAAAAAATGTCCAAGGCTGCCGTCAATTTTTTTTAAGTATCTGGCATTAGCTTGCCAAACCCATTCAGATAAAAAGTTTTTGATTATTATACTCAAATAAAAAAAATTAAAAGACAAGATCCAACTTCAACGGATGTATGAACAGTGACAGTTCAGGGGGCTGATTATGTAACTCAGTTGCCCACTCAAAATGGCAAAGTGTACACCAAATAGCTGCCAAATGACGTGTCATGAAATGAATTTGCTGTCTCAAGTGACCAACAGAAATACAGTAGAGATAGCAAACACAAATGTCGTCATTTGATGTACACTTTTGTAGTTTGAGTTGGCAACTGAGACACATAATCACCCCCAGGGTAACTCGATACAATCATAAACTTAACGTGTGGCAGATGCTGACGCTAATTCCAAAATCTAAACAAAAAATTAAAAAAAAATAATGACCATAAGCAGTAGATTTCGAGTTTAGTCTGTAATTTATTACAAATACTCAAAAAAGTGTTGATGCTTTTGTAGTAAATCACAACCACCACCTATCAAACAGAAATTTTAGACAAGTTATTTGTGTATACAAACTATATTAGTAAATTAAAACAAGTTTATCAGTCCAAGTTATGAGAATTTTGGATCGAAAAGGCACATAGAAAGGACTGTCTACAGATGGAAGTGTTCCGTGGTCAAGAAAAACTTACAACCTACATAATCAGCTGTCAGTGAGATAGATCATCTGTCTCTGTAAATATATGAGTTTAAAACAATCAAAACACGTTTCATTTTCGTGTATGATAATAATGAAATAAGTTGTAAATTAAAAACATGGTAAGGAAACTGCATTCCAAGAGTCCTGAACCAGATTCAGATATGGGATAATAACCTATCAACGGGAGAAGTCGATCACTATGGCTAGACTCTCCTGGAGCTGAGGAGAGAATTTTGATGTTGAAAGGTCAGTAAATGCCAAAATATGTCTGGCGAATTCCCTTTCGCGTCAAAGATAGTGAGCCCAGTTAAGTGCAATGAGAAACCGTGGGATCTGTGGGTTAGTGAAATCGGACACTTGTCGCCGAGACGCGACGAAGATGTTGGGGTGTTCCCATCGCAAACGGCGATGGATAAGGCCAACGCGGCGGTTCGGCGGGTCCATGACTCGCATCCGTACAAAGCTGCGGATAGAGGTCACACGCGATATCGTCGTGCTGGCGTCAACCGTCTTCGATGCCAGAGCATGAGTCTCCATGGGTTGTTTCCACAAATGGACAATTTAAATGCTGCGGTGTGTCATATGTGTGGTGTGATAGTGAAATGTAGTGCAGCATACAGACATTTGCTAGAATCACACACTGGTGCTGAACCTATACTCCCGCCGCCCCCACCGACGGTGAAACTTAAATCAATACCAGGTAGAAGTCGACATAAAAAAGAACCTCTCCCCCCAGTACCTATAGAAACCATGCCAGTAAAAATGGAGACATCTCCTGTCCATACAGCAACAGCACCTATCTCAAGGATAGTACTGCCACAACCTGATTTGCAATATTTGGAAGAGCCGAGTACATCTTCAGCAATAACTGGAGAGGTGCAAGTTAGCATGGAAAGTGGAGAGTTACCAGTTGTCAGTATACAGGACACAGAGGATTTGCCCCTCGGTGAAAATTTAACAGATGACATATTTGCAATAATGAATTCAGAAGGAATACAGAGTGCAGATGACATTACACAGACAGCCGACTGGAAAAACATTATTAGAGATATAGGGAATATGCAGGAAATCAATTTTCCCTCTACAGATCCTGTACAAACGCAAGATTTGTACACCCCTGTTGATACTTCACTGGCTGGTTATACATTGTCAGAAGCTGATTTATCCAGTTTACAATTTACTTCAAACACATCACCTATGCTATCATCTGTGATAGATACTAATGTACTCAGTGCACAAGCTTTAAAACCCACTCCTTCAACACCATCCACCAAGTCACAGCCGCGGAGACCTAGTAAGACAAAATTTCATTTAAGAGAGTATGATCCAAACAAGCACTGTGGAGTAATGACTGCAGACAATCCAAAACCATGCACAAGATCACTGACATGTAAAGCTCATGCATTATCTCTAAGGCGGACAGTAGAAGGTCGGTCGAAACCTTTTGATACTTTACTGGCTGAGCATAGAGCATCTAAAGATGCAGCTGTGGCTGGGAGTAGTGCAGTTTCAGTTCCTGTCACACTTCATGCACCTGCTCAACCAACAGCCACTGTCCCCAATATCCCACCGCTCCTAGTCAATACTACATTAGACCTTGGTACATTTAATGGTCTAACAGCTGAACAACAAGTAAATGATATCTACGCAAGTTTACTTAGTGTGGAGGATCCCGTCCTGCCTGACACATCAAGCATCACATCATTACTTAGTCAACCACTGCCATCAGAGCCCTTTCTGCTACCTGACGATGCAGAAATCCCAACTGAGGTTCCTATATTGAGCATAGTGTCACCTGCACAACCTGCACCAATAGTAAAAGAAGATAAACCTGAAGTTCCACCACCTCTGGTTCCAAGTGATGTATGTTGGTATTCATCATGTCCTCGTCCTCTGGCCCTATGTACATTTAATGCATCACATGCAGGTGGTGCTATTACATTAGGAAAAAAGTTTGCCACCGTCCGAAGTAACATCAAATCATCATTAACGAGGTCTTGTAAATCCACTGGTGCAGTGAACAATTTCTATAATCAGAGTCTCTCGTTGTCAAAGACTATGCATATAAATAGTGCCAGTAAATCGAACAAACCAGAAGTGCGTAAACTTATAGTGACGTGTAGTGCTACTAGTGGGAGTAGGGAAGTACAGCAGACTCTGAGTGAGCTGTTTGGTGATGGACGACATGCGCTCAATGGGCATCTAGGGCACACAGAACTCAGTCGTAGCAAGGCCCGGTCTGGTTCACTCAAAAGCACGAAACGGTCCTCAGCAAACATGCTTGATTTGGGCTTCTCACTCGACCCGCTACTAGCGGATGAAAAATGTTGAACGCAATAAGCAATCACCGGTTGTGTAGTCACATAATTGTATATTTATTTTTCTGTAAAGAATGAAATTGGACTTGTAAATGTTAAATAATCAATAATTTTTTCGCCCTGACGGAATTTGAATGTTACGATAACGTTTAATCTCAATTTTTTTGGAGAACTGAACTAATGTTTGTATTATTTTGTATATTATTTGTAAGATTTTTAAATTACCGACGTGAATGTCGGCCGGTCAACTGAGAATTAATAGATTATGAAGAATGGTTGTATTTTTTCGAATGACATAACTCATTGTTGATACTGAATTGAATACTGAGAAATGGCCTAGGATTAATGTTTAATGTGATGAAAATTTCCATGTAAAAATATAAATACTATTAAATTAAGTTTATCCGTAATAGTAAATCGCCTCCTTTTGAAAATACCTCAATAACATAAACTTGTTTTAATTATTGCTTGAAAACCACATCAATGGCACCAATTCCCACGACTCACGAAAGTTGTGGAATAAGGCGTAATTATCATGTCAATGTAGGAAATATGAGTTGCCAGTTAATATGTTACTTGATATTGATAACTTCGTTTTGGCTAAACAGATTTTGATAAAACTTTTTAATAATTTTAAGAGAATCCTCTTTTGAAAAATTCAGATTGTTTATTCTCTTGTAAAAATAATAAAATTCTAATAGCTAGCGTACATGGCTAACTTCACCGATCAACAGTGAGGCTCGGGTTTGATTTCCGAAGGGGCAGGCATTTGTGTGATAAACATTTAGATGTCTGCATTTCCGGGTCTGGGTGTTTATTAAATATATTCCGGTATCTATTTTAGTATTTCTATGAATTAGTATTGTTGACTAACACCCATAACACAAGCATATAATTTGCTTACTTTGGGGTTAAATAAAAAAAAATGCCATTACTTACATTTAGTCTTGATTCTTGCTTTCAAGGATTTCTTCAGGATCTAGTCTAGTGTTTTATTGACAGTGGCTTTCCATCTGGAGAACCAACTACGTACTTTTTAACTGTATATTTTCTGTTGTTTTGCAGCATACTAGATAATGCTATAATTTTTAGAATGCTGCTACCTTGACCCTCAAGCTCTGCGGGCGATAACAGGCCGCGAAACCTGTAGCAGCTGCTTTTATGTTGTACTTAACTAATGAGGGATCTTATAAGTTTGACCTGTCTGTGACATCATAACTTTTGGACTGATTTCGATGCGAACTTTTTGTTTGAAAACTGACTTGATTGAGATCCATTTTAGCTATATTAGGGGTTTGTCGGGGTTTATTGAAAATGTTTAATTTTAGTCGTTGTTTATTAGTGATATGAAATATGAAATTGATATGAAAATTTGAATGCTTAAATTTCTGATTTTGATCGCAAGCAATTTAAGCTTTTTTGCTTACCGGTCAACAAATGCTTAAAAAAAGAATAGGTAGAAAAGAAAATTTAAAAAAATAATAATATGATATAGGTTCGGAAACGTCGTCCGAGAATGCCTAATTGAAACAATTTCTATTATCAGTGTTCGGTGGGAGTTCCAACTTCTTTCTTGCCTCCAACTCCCCCTCCTGTGTTGATCCTGGGCTATTTTGAAGAAATTAGACTAATGGTTTCCTAGAGCCCTGAAAAAGGCAAACGTCGGGTTGTTTCCTATTAATATCTTGACCATAACTAGGCGGTGGATTTTTGCGACGATTGTATCACGATCTCACCTTTTCCTGTACTTGTGATGTCAGTGCTCGTCACTGTTGTGTTGCAGATTAAGTGAGTTAGTTCGTACAGGCTAGTTTCTCAGGCTTTCGAGAGACTTTACATTCCAACCTTAGATTGGCACCACAATTACCGTCTTTTGTCTTTGTAAGTAGGTCTTACCAATTCGTATGAAGAAAATAAAGTATAATTTTTCCTGTTTTCACTGCTTTTTCCAATTTTTCTCTTCATAAGATCCTTCTGACAATAACTACTTAGTATAATAGGAAAATTGGTCCTTCCGTCCTGGCGTAATACGATGGCCATGCCAAATGGTTAATCATTTTTATATATAGGAACTAGCTGTTGCCCGCGTGGTCCCGATGGAACATTATTTCGGGATAAAAACTATCTTATGTGTTAATCCACGTTACCCTCTATGAGTGCACCAAATTTTATGAAAATCGGTTCAGCCGTTTTTGCCTGAAGGAGTAACAAACAAACAGACAAACTTTTGCATTTATCATTAATAGGATCCTCTGACAATCCATACTACTTTAGTTTAAAAGTTTACGAAAGTTTAAAAATTTTAAAACAATAAATCCACGTTTTTGTGCGAATAACTCAAAAAGCAAGTAATCAATCAATAAGGATAGAAATATAGCTTTTTTTTAAATATTCATCTTATGGTATGGTATTAATGGTGTTTGAACGAGACGTAGTCAGAACTGATGTAAGAGTTTTAGATGATGATGTAGTGTTGGAGCAAGTGAATGAAATTGTATATCTTGGTCATGCTTTTAGCAGGGATAGAAGGTACACTGCGGATGTGGAAAAGGAAAGTGTGTGGGAAATAGTGTGAATGAGAGCTGGGTAAGATATTTTAAAACGAGGTTTTGAATCAAAAAGCTGGACTCGCTTTGCATTTGCGAGAAAGAGTGGAATTGAAAGAAAGTGTTGGTGTTAAAATAGGAACGGGCATGCTTCGCTAGTTCGGTCATGTAAAAAGAATGACAGATGAAAAATTGAGAAAGCAGATATACAATGCGAATGTGGATGGATGTAGGTACCCGGGGAGGCCACGGTTGACCGTCCACGATCTAATCACTCAGATATGATATCCGAAGGTGGTGTCAAGAGTCTCCGAAACCGGCGTGTTTGTATGAGAAGGGTACCTAATGAATGTGAAGGAAGCCAGACAGATTTGTCAGGATCGTGAGGTTTGGCACTCGATACTCTTTGCCTACCACGTATGGGACTTGGCGTAAAGATATGTATGTTTGTATTTTCACGCCCATATCGACGAAGAGGTAGGCAGTGGCACAAACATGGCACCCACCACTAGCCAAAGACACTAAGTCCCACAATGTGACAGATGGCAAGCCTCTCGCCAACCGGGCACATGTCCAATCCCGAACAACGTTTTTTTAATGAGAAAATTGGAAAAACCAAATTTTCGTTTTGTCGTCCGACCCGGGAATCGAAACCGGGACCTCATGCCATCAAGTCCAACACCTGGACCGCTAGACCAGTATGTAAAGTAAATGTATGTTTGTAATCAGCTTATTGTGGGTATAGACCTAAAACATAGAAAGAAAGTTGATTGAAAAATAATTGTCAATTTACAATAATTAACTACCAACTTCCCCGTGTTGGTCCGGGCTCCTTTGCAGAATAGACTATCTGCCTTCCTGCCAGGCAGCTCGTAAAAGGCGATCTCAGGCTTACCGTCACTAACACCGTGACATCTGACTAGGTGGTAGAGTTTTGTAGCGACTCACCCGGATTGGTACCACCGCCTTACCTATTCCTGCCGCCATAACGTCATGACGTTCCGGTTTAAAGGGTAAGGTAGCCGGTAAACTTACTTTTGCTCGAGGCGTAACATCCCAGCCCCAGGTGGACAGCGCACCATACTTAAGATTTTTGAAGTTATACTTCTTTTGGCGCGTTAGGAAAAAATGATGAAGGTAAATTTTTACGATGCGCTCTCACACCGTAACGAAAAACCGACATGATGAAGTTAGCTATAGATAACATTTTAGTTTTTCAAAAAAAGGTACTAACAACAAGTATAACTTCTAACGCGTGTACATAAGAACACACACAATTTTTTTTTCAAATCCAAGCACAAAGTGCTACCGGGTAAACTTTCAAGCACGTCACAAATACATAAATACAACCGACTTCCAATTTCATTGGGTACCACGTCACGCCGGATCATGATAAAATTATTTTGGCCCTCATGGCCCTATGACTACCTCGGAATCATAAACTATCTTTGCAAACAAAACCATTAAAATCAGTTGGCTATTGATTTGCTATTGGTTTTTTTTCATGATATTGGAAGGCAAACAAGCAGACGGATTTCCTGATAAAGGTAGTAATGGTGCGTTGCCAACCTGAGCCCCGGATGTAAGGCCTCAAGCAAAAGTAAGTTTACCTGCTATCTTACTCGCCAAAACGGAGCACGTCATGACGTGGTGGCAGAAATAGGTAAGGCGGTGGTACCAAAAAGGGTGAGTCTCTGCGAAACTCTAGCACCTAGTCAGATGTCAGTGACGGTAGGCCTATGCTCGCCTTTTACGAGCTGCCTGGCAGAAAGGCAGATGGTCTATTCTGCAAAGGAGCCCGGACCAACACGGGGAAATACATTATAATATGTAGTTGTATTGAGAACCTCCTCCTTCTTTCATGTCTGTTAAAAATAGGGACCAATTCTATTTTCGTCGTAATTCTTCTAGTTTTCATGTAAGCGCGTTTTATGAAAATAATGTTTTTTATAACTGCTTTTAAATATTAAAAAAAAACAGGAGAGTTGTGAGTTTTGAAACGTTTATTTTTGCTTTTTACTTTTACCTACTTTGTTTGCAGGAGGTGTTTTGCCACCATAATTCAATAATTATACCTACTAATTTTGTTTTTTAAAGCTGTACCTAGTCTAACTTTTTAAGTTTTTTCGCAAAAAAAAATTTTGAAACGTGGTTAGGTCAACTAGGTACCTACATTGTTTAAAATTTTAAAACTTTCCCAATCGGATATATAGGTATCGAAAAATATAGTTTCTGAAAAAGTTTTAAGTACCTAAGTACCGATATAATAAAAGTTTTTTTTAATAAGTAATTTAATCTATCAATCACCGTATAATATTTTAATAAATAGAAATCTTGGGGCACAGGGGCAAATCTAAAGTACCTAAATCCAAGTTTTTATGAAAATCCGTAAAATTTTGTACGATTGTGACTGAAACTAGGGATTAATTACATTACTTATTAGGATATCATTAATAACTAGGACCTACAAGTTAAACCTATTAGTTACAGTTTCGAGTTAGTAGAAAATTATAGGTAGTTGGTAAAGTTGAAAGTCGAAGAAGTAATGATTTATTACAATAATAAAAAACGGTACGATCTTAATAAAAGCATTCTGCGTTTAACACAGATCGATGGAAAGATTGGATAAGTTGTAACACTTATCGTTAATCATGTAAACAGTTACGGAGTAGGTCAATATTCTTTCGACATAGTTGAGTTTAGCATCACAATTCGCGCAATATTGTAAGTATAAAGTGATTTGTGGGGAAATCAAGTGCCATTTCTTCGCTACTGCATTGTTTTCTTTCAATTTAGCTTATAATAAAGCTAATAGATATTTTCGCCAGTTGTTACCATGATCGTTGTTAATTTTGGTGTTTTTTTTTAATTATTGGTAACTATGAACTGGCTGCAGCTCTCGTTTACTTTATCTACTGACGTAATTAATAGAAAAGTAAAATTTCCATATATTTAAGTTGGTTAACAGTGTCGACATCACATAATACATAAATTCAAGCGGGGTGGTAAAAAAATTGTCAAATTACTATTCAGACGATCAGATGAATCCTCATTTCACGTGGGCACACGTGGGGATCGAATCACGCAATAACTTATTTTAATGGATAAGCTTATTAAAGTCATTTTTTTAATATACCTAATTTATTGGCCGTAGACAGATTCGTGGCTTTTAAACTACCAAACCTAGTTTTTTTCTCCACCGTATTTTCGCATTACAAATCATATCACATCACATGCGGTAGGTAAATAATATGCAAATATACATAAAATGTTATGAGTAACTTTTAATCCTAGTTAGTGTGTTAGTTTAAACTTGAATCGTCGTGTATTATTAACAATTTTAATTATTTACCTACAAGGGTTACTTACGATACATTTTATTTTATTTGTCGATATATCAGCCTAGTTGTACGACCTATCCTAGTGACCACGTCGCAACGAGGCCGAAATATCGACAAATAAACTAAAATATATCGTGAGTATCCCTTATAAATAATCAAAAATGTTAAGATTTTAATTGTCATCACATTTCATGAACTGTCTCGGACTCAGAAATCTTAATAATTGCCATCATACCACATAGTGACTTTTGTAGTTCACGAACTGTCTCGGACTCAGAAATCTTAACAATTATCACCACATACAGCAGTAATAAATGCTGGATAGAATTTTGTTATTGATTTTTTTTCGATTTTCTGAATCGTAATCTCGTAACGGGAATTTTCAACTTCGAAGTTATGCGTCAAAGGCTACATGTAGGTACTAGTAAGAAGAGAAGTTAGGGAGGAGGAAGAATTTTCTCTAATTTAATTTTTACTTGTCAATTTATATTGTTTCCGAGGTCTTCCTTTATACGCTTTCGTAGGTGAGCGGTGGGAACGTTAGTTAATAATTTAGGCTTACTTGCTACTTGAAAGACTACTTGCCACAACAGACAACAGTTACACTGCTTTCGCGGAATAACAAAATAAAGGCTTATATTTACAATCTTTTAAGCTCATAGACTTCATCAGTCCAACCTTTGGTAGTGTTAAAGATAATTTAATTTTATCACTTGTTGTCTACTTACCTACCGTACCGATAAATTTTAATAAACGGAAAAATCATCTGTATTGGGATTTGCACCTGTACGCTTTTGTCTCTCGCTGCTCAAATGGTGAATGCTCCACCATTTCAGCTGCTCAGGAATCATCTCCTGTAGTGAATTTTTTAATTCCTATTTAACTATACATTACACAGAAATGTAGTTGTACTCGTAGAACATAAAAATCGACGTAATCGGTGAGAAAATAATTAAAAATTTCACCACAGAAGTTGAATCCCCGGAAGCTCTAATAGTTAGAGCATTCGCTAGCGAGGAAAGAAATCATACAGGTTCAAATCAGGTATGTGGTGGTTTTTTCTTTGTTTAAAATTGAAAATTATGGCTACCAACCAAGTGGGAGTGGGCGCTTCCACATGCTGACTGCCTGCAGACGACTATTAGTATAGCATTCATCTTAACAGATGCCAATGGCGTATGATGTGAAAGCTAATATTGAAGACCAAATAGATTTTCGTAAGTTGAAGATACGGTGGCTATTTATTATACATGAGGGGTTGCACGATTTGACGCCCCCTTGGACGTCCGCTTACGGCGGGCCTGGTAAAGTGCGTGGAGGGAATAGTTTGAATTGGTAAGCTATTTCAAACTTAGGTTTTGAGTCAAGGTGCTAAAATTGCTTTACATAATTCTGTGCTTATTCCAACGTTTTTTGTATGGAAGCGAGAGTTGGTTATGCAGGATAAATGCCGTCGAAATAAGAACGCTACGAAAAATCTAACGCTCGCTGATCGCATTCGTAACGGTAAGATTTGAGAAAGAATGGGTTTGAAATAAACTTATTTTTGTTAATATAAGAAAGGTCACACTTCGCTGTTATGGTCATGTGGATGGATGTAGGTAACCGGGGAGACCTAGGTTGACATCGCTCACTCGCTTGTATTAAAGGGTGGTTTCCGGAACCGGCGTGTTTGTAAGAAAAGAGATTACTCTTACGAATTTAGAATAAGCTATGCAAGTCTGCAAGAATCGTGGCATTTGGCATTCGATACTCTCTGCCTATCATGTAAGGGACTTGGCGTGAAGACATGTGTGTGTGTATTTATGTCATCAGGAATAATGTCGGTCCCGAAACGCTACCTTGTAAAACTCCATATAACACCGTTGCCTGTTGAACATTGTCCTATTTTAACATACTACTTGCCTTCACGTAGATAATCCACAAGCTAGTGGAAATACACTAATGCTAATGGTTTCAAGTCTTTTTGCAAGAATAGCTACAGACCTTTACTTAGGCCATTTAAATCTAAAAAGTATATTTGCAGTCATCTTGATTTACGATGTTGAATATTAATACATACATATCTTCACTCCAAGTCCCTTACGGGGTAGGCAGAGAGTATCCAGTGCCAAACTTTACGACCCTGACAATCCTGTCTGACTTCCTTCACATTAATTGCCCTTTTCATACAAACAAGCCGGTTTCGGAGACTCTTGACACCACCCTCAGATAATATCCGAGGGATCTTTATATTAGTTATAAATTCTGTAATTGCGTTTTGAGATGCCTATTCGAAATCCAAACTAAAATTTAGCTAATTTACTAAACATATGAGATGAGATGAATTTTGTACAGTTCACGTTTTTAGTTATACTAGTGGTCGCGCATTGGTCGAAATTCAGCCATAATAATTTATAAAAATATCTTGTTGATGAGAACGCTATCTTCATTTCTTAAGACGAACTACTTTGTTTCCAAACTTTTTAGTGCGCTATCTGTGATCTTTTATCGTCATTAACAATATATTTGTTGTGTGTGTCAAATGCATGGTAGTGTGGGTAATGTTTTATTTATTGATTTAATGTACTTTATAAGCATTATTATTGAAATATAATATTAGCATAGAATAAAATAAAATATTAGCGTTCTGCACTTCTCCTACACATAAACTATAAATGTTCCAAATTTCATACTCCACCGTTCGCGCAATTTTCGTAAAAAGGGGTCCAAAGTTTCGGCATCACGTATTAATATAGATATGAATTTCCCTTTTAGGGAATTCTTTTGATAAAAGGGTATTTTTTAAATAAATACACATAGAAAGCGTAACAATACATTTATTCGACACTGAACTATTTATTTTTACGTAACACTTTCCCGCCTTTATGTTTGGTTTTCACAACACCCTTGAACTGCTTCGTCGTCACAGCCTTTTTCCTGTAATTTAATGTGTTTTATTATTTACTAGCTGCCTATGGTATTTTTTTTATAATAAATTAAGATGCAAGTTGTGAATTTGGATCTTAGATTGAAATCGGTTAAGTGGTTTAGTAGTCCATCGCGGACAAACTACGTGACTCGTAATTTATATAATTATACATATTAAGACTAACTGTTTTCCACGGATTCGTACGGGTATAAATAAATATAATATAAACCTTCCTCTTCGACCACTTTATAAAAAAACGCATAAAAAACCGTTGCGTAGTTTTAAAGATTTAGGTATACAAAGGGACAGAGGATGCGACTTTGTTTTATACTATGTAGTGGCTAAAAAGTTAGCTTCTGTTAACTTTATTAGAGTCAGGGATCAAAATGATCATCATAATTATTTATATTTTTAACTCCTGACGGAAAAAGTGAAGTGTTATAAGTTTGAAATGTCTGTATGTGTCTGTGGCAACACTAGTCCTAAGCGAATGGAACAAATTTTGTTTGCGTTTTTTTGTTTCAAAGCTGACGTGATCGAGGTAGTGATTTTATCGTTATCAAGATAATTATATTTTTAGATATATATTTATTGTTATAAATAGTTTCCTCGCACTTATTTCAGTCCAGTAACGCATGTAGTGTAACGATCTAAAATGTTTTTACAATATCTGAGTATAATTTATTAAATAACACGTAGTGATTTCAACATTGCCGACAGGTAATAAAAACAATAATATCAATCAAAGTAACATATTGTTTTTAAAATCACGCTAACATGTTATAGTCTCACTTGACATACACCAAAATTTTGATTTTCTTTAATGAAAAAATATCAAAATTCAAAAGTGATATTAAAAATAACTTAATTATAGTTCAAGAATAGTTAATTTATATGTGGGTATTTAAATTATCACTTTTAGTTATACTTTTTGTTATGTATGACTGAAGTCGATATAAAACGTGAGTCAGTTTATTTAATTAAAACGTATAACACGAAGTAAGGAAGCAAATTACAATTGTAAGTGTAGTACCACCTTAACAATGGCGTAAAATCACCTACTATTAAATTCAGTATCTGCTCGACCTGCGTGGTGTGCAGTGGAATTGTCCTGATGTTGCTTCGGTTACGAAGCGAAACGTACCATGAGTTTTTAGTAGTGTGTGTATTGTTGGTGCCAATAAAACAGTTTAGTGGTGTGTATTGTGTGGAGCTGGATATATTTGGGAGTTTTAGCTTTCGGTAAGTCCTATTCATTCATAGCGCACTATTTTGCCTGTTTTGTCAAACCATAATACGTATACATTTTTTTGGCGGGAAATTGCAAATTAAAAAAAATATTTGGATTTTACTATTAAATTGTTATTTCTTATAATAGTCGAAAGCAAACAAACACACGAATTTAATATTTATCTGACAATAAACTGAAAATTTACCGGCTACCTTTGAACCTCAAATATATATACACAGATACAACAACAAAACTCGGAAACCTAATCTGATTACATTAATTATATAATCAAGTTATATATATTATGAGGTTACTAGAATGAATTCGCCACATCCTTAGGCAAAAAAATGTAGCAAACAATAATTGTCACCATATAGGTAGATAGATACCTTTTATTGAGATTTTTCCTAGACAACGGCAGATAGGCGTATGGATCTGGTTTTCCCTTTTTCTTAATATCACCTTTCGCCTTTTTGGATTTGTAGTCTGTGCCCGCTCCCGACGCCACTGACGCATTTGATCCTAACGGTCTGCGGAAAATACAAACAATAAATATTAACGTTAAAAATGTGAAAATTCTATATGAGTTTTACGATTTAAAAGGACTATGAAGAAATTTTCAGGCACGTTGAACCACACATACTTACTTATACATTGTACCCAACGGTCAAGTAGTGAGCCAGAGCCAAATATAGACGTATGTGTATTTAAAGTTAAATACGTTTATCTATATATTAGTTTGGACCCTTTTTATACGAAAATTGCGCAAACGCAGGAGAATTAATTTTGTCACACTTATAGTTTATGTGTAGGAAAAGTACAGAACGTTAATATTTTTCAATAATAATGCTTATAAAGTACATTAAATTAATAAATAAAACATTACCCACACTACCATGCATTTGACACACACAAACAAATATATTGAAGATAATAAGTATAAAAGATCACAAATGGCGTACTAAAAAGTTTGGAAACAAAGTACCTTAGTGG
>NJDD01003619.1:181679-203595 GCA_002245505.1 Calephelis nemesis | reverse complement strand
GCCGATCTCGAGACGGGAGTGCCGCTTGCAGTCTTCGGAGAGTGAGGACAACGTCTTGATGATGACGGGCAAACTACCTGCCAAGACATCCGTGGGGAGTACTTTTGTGTACACCTGGAACATTGTCTCAGAAAGTTATAAGTATCTTCACGCCCATATCCCCGAAGAGTTCGGCAGAGGCACCCACGACTAGCCGAAGACACTAAGACCCACAATGTGATAGGTGGCAAGCCTATCGCCAACCGGGCATATGTCCAATCTCGAGCAACGTTTTTTTATTAGAAAATTGGAAAAACCAAATTTTCTTTTTGTTGCCCGACCCGGGATTCAAACCCGGGACCTCATGCAGTCAAATCCAACAACTGATCCACTAGACCACAGAATGTTATAATTAATATTTTCCCCTTACAAGCAAGAGGTATTTCTTGCGCAACTCTGTAAGTATTCTAGATCTTTTACTACCTCATATCTTCCAATCAAGTTGAGCGATTTATGATTGAGATATGGTTAGAATATTCTTAACAGCGGAAGTTTTTTTTTTTCTTTTTTTATGATATTGGAAGGCAAACAAGCAGACGGATTTCCTGATGGTAAGAAATTCACGCCACCTAGAGACACCAAAGGTGGTAATGGTGCATTGCCAACCTAGGACCGGGATGTTAGGCCTCTAGCAAAAGTAAGTTTACCGGCTAGCTTACCCTCTGAACCGGAACACGTCATGACGTTATGGCGGCAGGAATAGGTAAGGCGGTGGTACCAATCCGGGCGAGTCGCTGCTAAACTCTACCACCTAGTCAGAATTCACGGTGTTAGTGACGGTGAGCCTTTGCTCGCCTTTTACGAGCTGCCTGGCAAGGAAGGCAGATGGTCTATTCTACAAAGGAGCCCGGACCAACACGGGGGAAAATTTACTAGTGATAATTGACACAAAAAATGGCGGCCGTGAGTTACGATTTTTTAATTGTAAAGTATCAAATGGTAGGCCCAATTCATAAGGTTTTAAGTAAAGGTATATTATAATCACAATAGTTTTATATTATAATTTGCCCAGTTTATATATTTTTTTTAAATTACACTTTTTCTTTTTATAATCCTTCTATACATACCTTTAGAAAGCTCATAGCGGCGGCGACAATTTCTCTGTTATTGGTCTGCATCTGAGCAGCAACTTTTTCCAGCAAATCCTGAAGTATCTCTAGCCCCATATCTTCTGATAGGTGGAACATGGCTGATGCTAGGGCTCGGAGTGTCGCAGCAACTATTCTAGGCAAGGGAGCTTCCAGGCCAGACAATATGATGTCTACAAATGATCGCATACCTGAAAACATCATCAGATATTATTACTTATTCCCAAGTTTCACGCAGTTCTGTTAATATTTTCAACCGACTTCAAAAAATATGTTTATCGATTTCTCTGTCCTTTCTGAACCGATTTTTTTAATTTGAAAGAGCGTGGTCTCAATGCCACCAAGTCTTCATCTGACTGTAGAATCTAGATCGCCTCTGTGGTCTAGCGGTTCAGTTGTTGGACTTGACTGCGTGAGGTCCTGGATTCGAATCCCGGGTCGGGCAACAAGAGAAAGTTGGGTTTTTCCAAATTTCTAATAAAAAAAAATGTTGCTCGGGATAGGATATGTTCCCGATTGGCGATAGGCTTGCCACCTATCACATTGTGGGACTTAGTATCTTCGGCTAATCGTGGGTGCCCTGGTTGTGCCTCTGCCTACCTCTTCGGGGATATGGGCGTGAAAATACTTTAGAATCTTCATATATATAATTCTTCTGTGAGTGTGTATGTCACTGAACTCCTTCTAGACGGCTGGACCGATGTTGATGAAAGTAATTGTGCGTGTTCAAGGGAATTCGAGAATGGTTTAGATTTACAATTTGGTCTCCTGGAAAATGTTTTTTTAATTATTTTTTTAATAATAAGTCGTTGTTGATTTTGGAATGTTTCACATCGGATCCGACAGGCTGCGCTACTGTCGAAGCATTAATGTCAAGCGATACGAAGTTTTCTGGGTCAGCTAGTATCATATAAAATACCTCATTATTCATTGTGTACCTAGGTGACTTGGTTATTGAAGTCGAAGACGATTTTTTGCAATTCTAGTTTTTTTGCTTAAAAACTATATTAGCTCGTCTGCGTTAAAAGTATAGTGACGTCATCAATGAATACCGCCCCTAACCAACTAAATTGCAGACATTCTCATTTTCTGCGATTTAATTAGTCCACTGCAATGCTATGATGTCGAGGAAAATTTTATCTGTACCACGAAAAACCATAGGCCAAATATGGCTTTTGTCCTTTAAAACATACTAGATGTTGTCTGCGGCTTCGTCCGCGTTTTCACAGGAACCCGCTGATCGGGATAGCAAACAGCCTATATGTTAATCCAGGTCACAATCTATCTGTATTCCAAACTTCAGAAAAATCCGTTCAGCCATTCGAGCGTGAAAGAGTAACAAGCATCCATAAAACAAACTTTCGCATTTATAATATTAGTGGGATAATATGGATTGCGCGCTATATATACTAATACCACTACCTTCGCCTTGAATATTCCTACCACCATAACGTCAGTGTTTTGCTAGGGTGGAAAACTTGACATGCCACCTTAAGGTTGGCAGCTTACCTTAATATCTACGGCCGCTGTTTTTTCTTGCTATCAGGAAAACAGTGTTTGTTGGCCTTCCATTTTAATAAAATATAAATACTTACCTCCATCTTGGGTTTTAAGCGCGTTGCCCACAGTGTTTATCAAGTTGAAGGCACATTGTCTGCACTTGGAGTTGATGTCTTTAGTACAGACCACCGCCTCAGCCACCGCACTCTTCAGCAGCTTGCTGGTGGCGTCTAAGTGAGGTGTTGAGTTTATTAAATGTTCTATACATCTGCAACAAATATATTTAAATGATTTTACCCACATATACTAACAAGTCCAGCATATTATTTATTAATTTTGTTCAATACTTTATGGGACATGAAAAGCAAAAATATACAAAATACAGGAGAAGTAAAAATGCACAAAAGGAGAGCTTATCTCAATAGAATCTCGTAAAAAAGCACTGTATTCAATACTATGATCCGAAGTTATGAGTACAGTTTAAATAACATTCTTTACTGGCCGCCAATTTCGCCTTTGGAAAGTCTTTATCTAAATATGTATTACGATATTTGCTAGAAAAAGTCCTTTCTACCTATTCTTGACTTCATAACGTCCGTTCACATTATTGTCTTCAGTTTGGCAGCGCGCATTACATGAGTTCTTTTCTTCTTTCTTTCGTATAACCACAGAGAGGTCGAATCTCTATGTTTGGTCTGGTCTAATATGAGCCATATTATCACCACTACGTCAATACATATTATAAAACAAAGTCCCCCGTCGCGTCTGTCTGTTCGCGATTTACTCGAAAAGTACTGAACGGATTTTCATTCGGTTTGCAACAATAGATAGAACAATTCTTGAGGAAGGTTTTAGTGTATAGTAAGTTTATCTTTTGTACAAACCAACGATATTACTACGATATTAGTTCAATATGTCGGCAAAAAATAAGCCGATCGGGAGCATTCCTCGAAAACGCTGCCAAAACCTTTTGAGTTCTAACAAAACAATGTATGGTGGGATTTTTCCTTTTCGATAGATCTCGAAAAAAGTAAGCGGTATATATCTATCTTTAAAGAATAACCCACAATAACCATTTTTTGCGTTTACTTAAAACAGTATTATGAAGGGTTACTTTAGAACATATTTTAACAATACAGTATTAACCCTTATCAAATAAATCTGTTAGATACGTTACTCGTGTAATTTAGATCAAAATTGCCTTTTACACTATCAGAAAAAAATTAACAACTAATGTGTTATCAAAAAGTTAAAATCTCCGGGCGCAAAATTACATATCGTTGAAGCGTAGCAAAGACATGAGCGCTCATTGCAAACAATGAAATAGTAACAAACATCCATACTGACATCCTGACATCCAGACATACTCACAAACTTTCGCATTTATAATATTAGTAGGGTTTTTATTCTTGAATAACCGAAGCTGAGCGAGGGCGGGCAGCTAGTATCTATTATAAAACAAATTCGCTTTCCACAGTTTGTGTTAGGGACAAACCGTCGAAAGCGATTTTCTTTACAATGCTTAGATATTTAAAACTACGTAAAGGATTCACGTGGCTTTTTAATAGATAAAGTGATTCAAGACTAAGGTTATTTGTCCTCCCGTGCGAAGCTGAGATAGCAGCATATTAGTGTGTATATGAAAGCATAGAGCCATAAAGCGAGCTAATATTGGAAGAATTATTTAAGTCCCCTAGTAGAATACCCTACCCTACCCTATAACGATAAAAGATCACAGATGGCGCACTAAAAAGTTTGGAAACAAAGTAAAATTTATTATGGTCGAATTTTAACCAACGGGCGACCACTAGTACAATTTAATAGCTGGATATTGCATTCACAGCCTGTATTGCAAATGTCCATGAGCGGTAGCTCCTTTTCCTACTTGTTCAAATAATAGATAATTATTTACAAAAAAAAAAACTACAAAAATAAGGTATCCCAACTTACCGTAATCTCGCTGCTTTACTGCTATCCGCCACTTTGTTCAGCGACGACATTAATAACTTCTTAATTTTTTTATAATTCCCCTTCAAAAACTCTTTGCAACTTTCTTTATCACTTTTAAAAATCTCTTCCAAAATCCTATACGCTTTTTTGTGTTCCATTTCTAATAATCTAGCCTTATCTTTATATCGCAATTCTATCTTTTTGTCATCCTCCATCTTTTCTTCTTTATCTTTTTTTGCTTTTTTGAACTTTTTGGGATCTTCTAAAACCGTTTCACATAGTGGGTATACCCATTTGTCAAAAAGATTGGCTATTTGTTCGCTATTTTGGTATAGAACTAGCAGGCGGATTATGTCTAATATGGATTCTGTTTGGAAGTGATTGTCTTTGGATGTTTCTAGTTGTTGTAGGGCATTGTTGTATAATTCCTCTCTTAGTTTTTGATCACTAATCGTTAAGTATACCTGAAAGGTTATGGTTAATTTAAAATAACTATTGTCATGATTCACAGTCAATTACAAAATCGGAGACACTTTTTCATTTTTTTTCATTGAATAGCTTAATTTAATAATTACCTATCATATTATTCATTTAATAATACGTGCTGAAAAATATTAATTTAATTATACTTTTAACCAGGGATTTGAAACGTTACCAGATACCTACCTAGAGAAATTAACGGTGTACATATCGTTAATTAAGTAATGAAACGGCGGTCTCTATTGATAATTAATTAACGTATCGGATAACATTAACAAAACGAAATTGTAACTATATAAAAAAATGGTTGCCTGTAAAGTCGGTTTTACGGGCGAAGATTTTACGTGACAACGTCTTTTTCTCGGTAGAATATTTATTGATATGAATATTATTAAAGAGTGGGAGAGAGACGCAAGGCATTCGCCGCTCCGGCGGGCCTTTCTCTCGTTCGGTGACTCATCGTAACGTTACCGGGCGTTACACTTTTTCATGAGTGACTCCGAGCCGCAACCTAATTTAAGACGTTGTCACGTCAATAACGTTATAATATCGGTAAAAAAGCGACGTTGCCGGTTTTACATTCTAAGTTTGCAACTACTAAATTCTAAGTTGGCAACTACGCAAACGTATGCAAACCACAAACATGGGAAGCCAAATAAAAATACAAAGTGTGTGACAGAGACAAAATGATAATAGCATTGAAAGTAACGTTACTAATTGTACACATATAACGATATGTTCATACCGTTAATTCTCAGTGAGTATCGGAACGTATTACGTAAGCGATACTAAATTGTAACGAAATCTGTAATAACATTAAAGTAACGATACGCTTCAAATTACCCCTATCTCAAGCGTGAGCAAGTAACGTTACAGAATAATAATAATATACAATACCAATATTTCGATCCCTGCTTTTAACCTCGTATTTCTTCTATTCAAAACAAAACAATATTTCTTAAAAATAGTAAAAACAAATGCTTGCCTGTATAGTCTCCAAAGCCGCTAGCCGCTGTCCTTCAGCCGTACTACCTTTTGCAGGCGAAACATATATGTTTAACAGTATCGGAATATAGTTCTTAGCGAATCTAGCTAGCTCGTTCGTATCATCTACATTCCCTTCCGAACAAGCAATAAGCTTCCTCAATGCTTGCATCACAGACAGACGAAATTCAGGATTATCCTTCAAAACGGTCCCCAAAACCCGAGCAAGAGCTTTGAAATTATCCTTTATATCCTTAGGGTGGTTACAAAAGCTCGGCAATAAGGCCCAAAATTGATTGCACAATAAATCGTATGTATGAGAGCCCGGAGTATCATTCTCCTCGGCAAGTTCACGGGACTTTTTCCTGCAAAATGTTGCCATTTCTAAGATTTCCGTGGCAAAGAATTTTAAATTTGAATTCGTTATTCTCTCTTTTAAAACCGGTAAAAGCCAACTTCTGTCTAGATTGATTTTGGCTCCGTCTCGTAGGGGTATGATTTTGAGGACGAATTCTGGGCCAAGTGCTTTTATTGCACACCCTGTAGCGTACTCTGCTTCTTTCTCATTGTGGAAGTTGTGACTTTCTCGACGTTCATTGAGTTTTTTCAATAACGGCGCAAGCGCATATTCGACTTTTTCATTACCTATCTAAAAATAATGTGATGTGATGCGAATTAATATTATAATATATCTTTTTTATACACATACATATCTTCACGCCAAGTTCCTTACGGGGTAGGCAGAGAGTATCTTTTTAATACTTGTTTTTTTATGATATTGGAAGGCAAACAAGTAGACGGATTTTCTGATGGTAAGAAATTCAGGCCTCCTAGACACAACAAAGGTGGTAATGGTGCGTTTGGCAACGAGAAGAAGCCGAGATGTTACGCCTCCAGCAAATGTAAGTTAACCGGCTACCTTACCCTCCGAATCGGAACATGTCAACGATAAGCGCTGACGTTATGGCGGCAGGAATAGGTAAGGCGGTGATATCAGTGCGGACGAGTAGCTCCGAAGCTCTACCACCTAGTAAAGTAAAGTAGTTGTAATAATTAAGTTTATTCTATGTATTTTATATTTCTGTGTATTGGTAATGCTAATTAATACTCATATCATCAGCATATTCTTTACTTCCCCGTGTTGGTCCGGGCTCCTTTGTAGAATAGACCATCTGCCTTTCTTGCCAGGCAGCTCGTAAAAGGCGAGCATAGGCTTACCATCACTAACACCGTGACATTTGACTAGGTGGTAAAGTGTCGCAGCGACTCGCCCCGATTGGTACCACCGCCTTACCTATTCCTGCCGCCATAACGTCATGACGTGTTCCGGTTCGGAGGGTAAGGTAGCCGGTAAACTTACTTTTGCTCGAGACCTAACATCCTGACCTCAGGTTGGCAACGCACCATTACCATCTTTGGTGTCTCTAGGTGGCGTGAATTTCTTACCATCAGGAAATCCGTCTGCTTGTTTGCCTTCCTATAACATAAAAAAAGAGGCACTTGTGACGAGTCTAAATAATACTAAAACTACCACCGGATCGGAACGCTTCCACACTGCGAAGATCCGGCAAGAAACTCAGCGGGCTGTCTTTTTTTCCCTTATTCTATACAAATTATGATGCCAGATGCCAAAATAATACCCTAACGACAAAAAAGATGGTGTTACTTTCAATTAAAAGGAAGTGGGATAAAGAAAAGAGAAAGATATAGTTACCTCGAAACATACAGCAATGGTCAGTATAACGTGTTTGATAGCTTGATTGAACGGATTATCGAGTCCGGTGCCGATCGTCTTGAATATCGTATCAATATGGGTCTTATGTTTCGTCAGACTCTCGTACGATTCTATAGCTGGTTTCACGCAGTCTATGAGCACAGCCTGTTAGCGTAATCTATATATTAATACGTGATGCCAAAACTTTAGACCCCTTTTTACGAAAATTGCGCGAACGGAGGAGGGTGAAATTTGGCACACTTATAGTTTATGTGTAGGAGAAGTGCAGAACGCTAATATTTTTCAATAATAATGCATATAAAGTACATTAAATCAATAAATAAAACATTACCCACATTACCATGCATTTAACACACACAAACAAATATATTGATGATAACGATAAAAGATCACAGATGGAGCACTAAAATGTTTGGAAACAAAATAGTTGGTCTTGAGAAATGAAGATGGCGTTCTTATCAACAAGATATTAAAATTTATTATGGTCGAATTTCGAACTATGGGCGACCACTAGTAATAATAAAAGATTGTAAGAACTATTGGTAGTTTATCTCCTTTAAATTATTAATTTATTAAGTTAGCAGCACTTTAAACCATTTATTTTTAAACCGATGGAAGTTACCAAAACAGGGTTTCTGTATTTGAGCGTAGTGAATTAAAAGAACATATATCTCTAATCGTTGACATCTTATATGCTTCTAGTCCGAGTCTAATATAAGCCAAACAAAAAAATGGTTTAGAAGTTTTATTTTACAATGAACAAACTAACATGTATTCCAAGAAAATATATTTTCGAATTATTAATAATAGGTAATTATTGGTTTTCGAATCATCCTTTTAATATCAAAATTTATGATTCCCGGAATATTTTCAATGGAACAACTCAAATTAGGTATTTTACAACTTTAAAATAATATGTATACAGAGATAAATTAACCATACGTTAGGGGTTATTTTATAATTTATTACGTTAAAATAATAATGTCATCACTACATAGTATAAAACAAAGTCGCTTCCTCTGTCCCTATGTGCCTTTTTTATGTTTAAATCTTTAAAACTACGCAATGATTTTGATGTAGTTTTTTTAATAGATAAAATATTGAAGAGGAAGGTTTATGTGTATATTTCATAACCGTGCGAAACCGGGCCGGGCCGCTAGTATAACAATAAATTAAAGCCAGAAATGACTTTAAAAAGGGTCAAAAAGTAAACTTCACAATCATTATCTGACAGAATAGCTGATTTAAGCTTACACATAAAAAAAAAAGTATCTTCACGCCCATATCCCGAAGAAGTAGGCAGAGGCACAACCGCGGCACCCACGACTAGCCGAAGACACTGATGCCCGATTTCACCAAGAGCCCCTATACTTTAGGGGACCTTTTAACGTTACTTATGGGACTGTCTTCATATAAAACAGTCCCCCAAAACACGTTAAAAGGTCCCCTAAATATAGGGGCTCTTGGTGAAATCGGGCATAAGTCCCACAATGTGATAGGTGGCAAGCCTATCGCCAACCGGGCACATATCCTATCCCGAGCAACATTTTTTTTATTAGAAAATTGAAAAAACCCAATTTTCTTTTTGTTGCCCGACCCGGGATTTGAACCCGGGACCTCATGCAGTCAAGTCCAACAACTGAACCGCTAGACCACAGAGGCGATAGCTTACACATAATTTCTGAAAGGACATAAGCAAACACTCGTACAAATGTCCGCACAAGCGCACGCGCACGCTGTCCCACGCACATTACCGTCAAGACGCAAGTGTGCGCATTCGTTTATATATAAAAAAACTTACTTTCAAGGCGTTCGTTGATGCCGAGTTGACATCAGCGACGTCCGAGAGCCACAACTCTGAGACGCAAATGTTGACGAACTGAGGCAAGTTTGGTATACATAGATTCAAATCCAATCTGAAAGTATACAAAGATTTAAACCGAATTTCCGCGAAGGATTTAAAATTTATTTTATTGGTACAATTACGTATTTTGGTAACAAGTTTATAATAAACATTATGGATAAATTATTTTCAACTCATTTGATCAATCAAGATATTTCTTTAAATCAGGCGTTACTTTGCGGAAATCCTTTATAAGAGATGTAAAATAGTCAGATTATGTATTACGTGAAAGATTTGGCGCCACAAATATTACACAGTTTCCGCGGGGTTGGCAAAATAAAGGTTTATTCTACGTTTGTTGATCAATCAAATTATTTATTAATTTTGGTAGTTTTTTAAAATTTATATTTAAGTGTTTTTTGAGTGAGAGGTCAGCGATGGGCGAACAAGCACACGGCTTTCGTGATGGTAAGGGACACGTAGCCCATAGACACCATAGATGTAACAGGTGTGTAGCTGTCCAGTGGCCGGGATGACATTTATGACAATCATTATAGGTTGGACGGTGGATCCTTTGCCGGCCAAGTTCCTGCGCCTTGTTGGTGCTGACCAATATTTTAACCTGCGTTCGCCTCTTACGAGTAGTCTAGCAGAGAAAGAAAGAAAGAAAGAAAATTATTTATTTGCGGAATATGTGTGTAAATGAGATGTTACAAAAATATTTAAGTATATCAACATATTCTACCACATTTTGGTGTGCAAATATTTTAAAATTGTTAAAAAAATATTTAATTACATACGCTTTAACTTTTAAGCCAATTATTTATATTATAGCTAGTTTAATTATTTTAAAAATGAAAGTTATTTGCCGAAAACGTGTGTAAAGAACTTTAACAAAAGACATTTGTTAATACCAACATATTCTACAACATTATGGTGTGCAAATATCTTTAAAATTATACAGATTTATTATTATGATTTGTAACATATTATGTTTCAATATTTGAAAAAAATTTAAAATATAATTAGGTTTAACCCTAACCACCATAAGCTGCCCTACCTAGGCAGGTCTACTCTACTCGGTGGACCCGGTTTGATTTACTTGCAAAGAATTTAAATATTTTCATGACTTACCCAGCAAGACAACCATATCCTTGTTGCAAAACTGTTGCCCAGGCCAACACTTGAGCGCTATCAGCTGCCGGTGGTCGGGCAGCTAGTAGCGCTCGCGTTATCTGGGCAGCTAAATTGGCGGGTACATTGTTAGCTGCTCGGGGCGCCGCGAACAACGCATGCAGAGTGTGAAGACAACAGGTCTTTATATACACGCTGTTGTGTGCCATTAGGGAGAGTAGACACTCGCAGATGCTCTAAAAGTGTTATTTTTAAACTATAATGATAAATAATTCATAACAATTAATATCTCTAGATAAGTTACAGGAATTGATCTAACCCAAAAGTAAGCAAATTAGATGCTTGCGTTATGGATGTTAGTCAAATAAACAAAAATTTGTTTGATGAATATGGAAATACACACTTCCAAATTCATCAAACAAGTGTCTGGTCCCCATCGGGAATCAAACCAGAACCTCGCCGTTGTTAACCGGAGTTAGGAGGGTCCTCTTCGGCCAACAAGGCGGTCAATAAGACAACCAACAACTTTTATTTCCGTGAATATATATCCAAAAAAGAAAGTTCTTTTTCAATATCACAATAATTTCTTCAATGTCACTCAGATTTTGCTTGTTAACCTGATTTTTTTTATGTTATAGGAAGGCGAACAAGGAGACGGATTTTCTTATGGTAAGAAATTCACGCCGCCTAGAGACACCAAAGATGGCAATGGTGCGTTGCCAACCTAAGGTCAGGATGTTAGGCCTCAAGCAAAAGTAAGTTTACCGGCTACCTTACCCTCCGGACCGGAACACGTCATGACGTTATGCCGGCAGGAATAGGTAAGGCGGTGGTACCAAACCGGGCGAGTCGCTGCGAAACTCTACCACCTAGTCAGATGTCACGGTGTTAGTGATGATAAGCCTATGCTCGCCTTTTATGAGCTGCCTGGCCAGAAAGGCAGATGGTCTATTCTGCAAAGGAGCCCGGACCAACACGGAGAAGATTTCCAAGTGTATTGATTTTCATGGGCAATTTTTATGTGTCCATTAATATAAACAAGACAGGACGTCAATTTTTTATTTCTCAAAACCCCAATATAGACATCATATTAAAGGGCTAATTTTAAGTTAAAAACGTCCACTATTATTGTATAAAAAAAATGGCAACATTTCCTTACTTATTTTTATACTACTTTTTACATACAGTTAATGCAATATTTAAATGTGGCTCTGAAGTAGGTAGTATGTCGTTGCGCAGAACTTATCTCAAGGTATCCGCAGGGACATATGCGGGAAGTAAGGGAGCGTACTGCGCTCTTGCTCAAACTCATGCTTCGTCTCTTTTTTGGTTGGGTCCAGTTGGCTAAATTTTTTTTATATGTCATAAATTTTGTATTTTATACTATGTATACGTTATTAAAATAAATATTGATATTTTGACAACACACAACCTTTTGAATATATGTATGAAATATTAGTACCTAGAGTATGACAAGATTTTCTGACGTTCTTGCACATGCATAACTGTCTTGTTCATGACACAATATAGAGGTAAGATAACTTATAAGGTATTTTTATTTTATTATTTTTAAATTTTTAATTTTAAAATTTAAAACTGGCGTGTTTGTATAAAAAGGGTAATGAATGTGAAGGAAGCGAGACAGTTTTGTCAGGATCGTGAGGTCTGGCACTCGATACTCTCTGCCTACCCCGTAAGGGACTTGGAGTGAAGATATGTATGTATTTTTATTTTAGCATTTGCGCTGTCTTTAATTTCTATAACAAAATGTCTTTCTTTAAAATTTAAAGATAACTTATATACTAAACTATAACAAAAAACATTTTAACTGGCGCCGAATGTAGCTATACGATTTTTGCACATGATTGTACCTGTGAAAGACTACAGAATGAGCTTTGCGCGAGGTGCATTTAAGTTTTGTGCGAACTGTACCTTGATATATTCCTTGCTGAAGACAGGTAAGATGTCGCGCAGCATGGTCAAAGTGTGGAGAACACCTTTGTGGCCTGACAGAAGGGCTTCTGGCTTTATCTGAGTCAAGCAGAATTCTCCCACGCGGTTCGAGGCTGGGTGTACCTTTGGTGCCTGTGGAGAATTCTAAATGTAATGAAAAGAAAAACAACAGACTGATTTCCTGTTGCTAACAAAAACATATCAACTAGGTATAGAAACTCAGTTGGTAATGGGACTTTGCCATCTTGAGGCTGAGATAATAAACATCGTGAGTACATAAGTTTGCTTTCTAGCCTGTAATTCTAAGGATAACGCATAAAGACACGCAAAAACATTATGATAGCATGAAAACGTATCACCAATCCGTTAAAAATTTTGTAACGAATAATCTAGAAAAGGCAACATAACTTAAACAAAAGAAACTATTGCAGACATTCAACAAAATTGTTTACGATCCAATGTTCGAATCTCAACTCCCGTAGAGTTTCTCGAAATCCTAATGCAGGTCGCATTTTTTATGTGGTTTACGTATGTTTTTTTTTAAGTTTTTTATGTGAAAATTTAGCAAACAAGCAGACAGCTCTGCTGATGGTAAGAGACAACTGTGGTCTGAAGAAACCCCACTCAACCGACTCGGCCATATTATGACTTAATTCAAGTTTGTTCAAGTAAACTTCGTGTACCCAAACATTTTTTTTAGTCTGTAGCAGAATAAACAACCCGTCGTATTAAAAAGTTTGAAGTGTGTCAACATTGTAAAAAAAAAATTCGGAATGAGTTGAGTTGGCATCAGGCATGACTTACTCATGCGTAGTCAGCGCAACGGGTGTTGCGCTTCTCCATTTTTTCCGAGCTTGTGTTGTAAAATATTTGCATGGACATTGTAGTTTTTGTAATTGCATTCTGTTAGACGTTTCATGTTCATTCGAATAAAGTATATAGAAGGTAAATAAAACTCGTTTGTTTTTCATAAGAAATATTTTTCTTGGTAAAATTGGGTTAAAACACGGAATTTTTTTTTTCCCATTTTGTTCGTTGCAAATGCTTTTGGGGTTAAACATAAACATTTTTACGTTATTATGTAGCTTAATTCTCAGGGATCCTAAAAATATATAAATTTATATGTTTTTAATACATAAATTGAAAGATATCGTCGTTTTTCCGATTTGCCGCTATTTTTCACTAAACGTGTAAGCGATTGCGCGGCAAAATCGCTTTTGCATTGCCTATTGACCAGATACGTGTAACAGGTGCGTCACAGTCTTGTGGAAGTCTACTGGCTACCCTTTCCTTACGGATCGGAATATGACAGTCATTATGGTGGCAGGAATAAATAAGACGGTGGATCCCTAGCCGGGCAAATTTTACCATTTTAACCTGTTCTCCCTCCTAACTCGTAAGAGTACGAGCTGCCTAGCAGAGAGGTAGACGGACCAACACGGTGAAAAGTTGGCATATTATAATCTTGGAAGCAAACAAGTCAAGCGAAAAGTGATCTATCAAGTTTTTGTCCATTATTCCTAGAATTCAGATAGTGAAAAGCTTTGTCAATGTTTTTATTGATTTTGTTAAGTGATTTTTAGTTTACGTTACTATTGCGTGTGTGTTGCTAATTCTTTTTTGTTGTGTTAGTTATTGTCAAAAAAAAGGTTTTTATGTAAAAAAAACTGGAAAATTGTAATTGGGAAAATATTGCTTTAATCCATTCAAAATGTTAGTAGCTATTAATGTCAGCGTAATACGAAGTTCGCCGGGTCAACTTATTGTCTCCAAAAAATAACGTTACCGCAATTGGATAAGCCAACTAGGTGGCGATAGTTTTGCTACCATTGTGGGACTAAGCTAGGCTCATCGTGGCAGCCCTGGTTGTACATTTGCCTACGCCTTAAGGAATACGGGAGTGAAAATACTTTATTCATAATACTAAATTACAAACCTTGGATGTTTGATTCTCAGCCGGCACCATAAAACAACTTCCTCGTAAAATCGACGTTACCGAATGTTGTGCAGCCTTGCGTACCTGTAATAGTTATGACATTTATAATTCACATTTTTTTTTAGAAATTGTTATATGTATATTAAAGTTTGTATAAGCAATGTGTATTTTCGGAAAACGTGTCTGCGTATTTTCTTATTAGTATCTAAAAGATGGTGCCTGTGTAAAAGTGGAGGAGGCTACTAAAAGATAAATTGAAAATAAAGGACTCAAAACTTAAGACACATACTTACTTTAGGTTTTGAATGCAATGCAAAAGCCAAAACAGAATCGAAAATTCTCATTGTTGAAGAATCCCCCCAAAGAGCATACTCTTGAGCTCTCAGCAACACTGAAAGACATCCTAGGGCACTTCTTAACAGAGTTCCATTTTCAGATTGGGCATTCTTTTCAAGAATATCAACAAATGTAGCTGCTGAGTCTGAGAACTGCTTGCGTAACACTGCTTGTGGGACCGATTTAATGCCCATGGATATTAGTGAGAGTGTTGCTACTAGACTCTCGTCACCTTCCGATGCTTTTAAAGTTTGCATCTGAAATATGCATAAAATACATAAAAGTGTATTAAGTGTTTTGCTCGTTATAAAGAGTTTAATTAATTGTTGGCCACAACTTTGCAACGTTAAGCACACAGACAAACTTTCACATTTTTAATACTTTACCACAAATTCAGTAGTTAAAGAAAAGTAGCTAAAAACTAAAAAGAGATCTACAACTCTGACGGCAATAAGCTAAAAATAAGATTTTTTTTGTTTTTACTCCATATTTTATTTCATGGCATTTCAAGGAAACAAACACAAAAAATATTCTATTAATAAGAAAAATACGAAAAATATGAGCTAGAGTGCCTGTGTGCAGCTGAGTTTTGCAGTTAACCTGTAACTGCAAAATCTGCCTGGAAGTATCATAGGCCCAATTTCCTGAAATGTGGAGAGGAACCTTCTGGTATTAGTACAAACCTCCAATATTAGTGTGTGTGAGTGTGTTACAAGTAATTAATTCAGCTGAAAACGTCAACATTAATGTAAATAAGAACTTTTTGTCAGGGTTGTGAGGAATGGCACTTGATAGTCTTTGCCTACCCCGTCTACCCCGTAAGGAGCTTAGTATATATGTATAAGGTGATATATATGTATGTAAGTAAGTACATTTTTACAATTAGTCATGAAAGTTATTTTGAAAACTCATCATATAATAATATTCATAAGAGCTATGCTTACAAGAGCAGCAAAATATTCTGTTGTTGTTTCCTTGCCACCTTCTTCCTTTATTGCTTCAGTCACAGCAGCTAATACAGCTAGCATGTCTTTATGTACAGCATTATTTGAGTCAAATCTTGTCAGCAACCTTTGAAAATAGATTTAAAATTAATTCATAATTTACTTATAGTATGAACATAGATACTTTATAAAAAAAATATTGTCCCAAAGAACAATGCACATCGTTCCTACACTGAAAAACCTGTCAGATGATTTTTTAATTATTTGTTGTATATGGAGCACTACTGTTGTTTCAAACGTAATATTGTATACTTTAAATGAATATTAATTAAATTTTTCTTTTTTAAGTCCGAAAGATAGAATAGATTTATTGAGGTTATATTTTTTTAATGTTACATAAAATCATGTTTTCTATCCAATCGAAACGCAATAATCTGTATCCGTGTGACACGAGCCAAAAGTAATCATAAGAGGGTATCGGAGTCTGTGAGAAATGCAAAAATTATAATAAAATCAAAAATATGGGATCGCACAGTGTTGATCTCTGTTATAGTTACTATACTCTTTGGTATAGAGTGTTGTGGTATAGAGGGACATCTGTGTCTGTCAAAAGTGTCAAACTAATCTCACATGACACGATGCGACAGCACTGTCAAAACTATCAATAATTTTCACACAGAATATTTTTCACTGTGTTATGATTTTTTAATTATAATTCTTTGGGTATACAACTAAAAACAAGTAAGTATTTGTAGTTCAATTATTCATATTTTTACTTATAAATTACGTTAAAGCTTTTTGATATATTCCTAATCATTAATCTCTATTAAAAAAAACAGTCCCTGGTGGCCGTAATGGGTAGATAACAGAAACAGAACATTTCAAATAGACCACAGATAATCACAGTTGTTGTCTATAGTGCCTATTCTATATGGCATTTTAAATATTTTTTTGCAAGACTTGTAAATTAAATACACCATGTTAAAAGTTAGTAAAAAAAAATGTAATGAGTGGTTTTATAACAACAAAAAATCAGCAATTTTTCGAGATACCTCACTTCATTATTCACGATAACCATTTCTCAGGTCAATTATGGGCACTGTTTTTGTCCCATTTCTGCCTTATGGGTAGGCATACAATTTTTAAAATAAATACACTTTTACAAATAATTTCAAGTTATTACAACATAATTATAATGTAAAACAAAACCCACTTGCTAAAACTGATATTTGAACACTGGCTCCAGTCAGATGCAAAGGTTTGAAAAGTTTTGAATGTACCAGATTTCATGGATGCTGTGTATTCAGATTCAGAACCCTCTTCCCCAGTCTTAACTGACATGTTTTCAAAATCCTTAGCTATAGACAGTTCATTCTCTGCTTCCGATTTTTTATTACCACTTTTATGTCCATAGGTTATCATAGCATCATGCTTTAAAACTGCTTGCTGGGTTAGCCCAGAATTACCTAAAATACAAAGATTACTAGAAATAGATCAATATTATTATAATAATAAGTAATTTGATATATCAGTTACATTGGCAAAACAAGCTTTTAGTTCAGACATTTAAGAAATAAGGTAACATGTCCTTTGTCCTGTTTGTTATTCTGCATATCTCAAAGTTTAAAGTAATTGTGGTGTAATATTGTGAATACTATAAGGAAATAACAATATTTAGAAGTAATAGACCATGTTTCATCAGTCACTACAATAAGAACAAGCTATGGGGTGTCTGTTCTGTGTTAGGACATTTGTCTTATATACTGGCTACAACATAATGTTTAGGAGTAACATCTTTGGTTATTACAGCTAATTGTAATCTCTTGCAATAGAGAGAACAGAATTTGTTTGTTAACTTATGTCATAAAGACGAGTATGACGAGATTCCAGGATCTCAAAAATGTGAAGAAAGATGAGAAAAGAGGCCTTTACTTAACGGCAACTGGTCCATAGATTGGTGCCATAGGTCCTAAATCAGATTATTCTATAATATACTTACCTTCCTAGGTTATATAAAAAGTGCAAACAAAACATAAACTTATTGAAATTATTAGTATAACCTATTAAATTACCACTAAAAGAAATTGTCTAAAGCACATATCATTGAAAAACTATCGTTCAACTTACTTAGATTTTCTTGAAAAAACCGGGACTTCGCCATTTCTCTATACTTCTGAATTTTGGGGTTGGAATTAGATGATTGACCCTTCTGCCATCTTTTCCCCTTGGTTTTTCCTTTGAGTTTAGATCTAAATTTCCCCATTTTCTCTTATTGCATTAGATTTTAAATAATAAATTTACAAACAAACCACACCACACGTGGGGTTGTCTTTAAATGTCAATTTCAAGTGACAACTGATAAGGACAACAGCTGACAATTGACAAGCATGAACCGTCAGATTGATATCAGATTGTGAGATTTCTACTGTCATCAATTTGCACAGATAATTATTGCATCGTTTCATTTTATCATAGAATATGTTTTAGTTCTTCAGTGTCAATAAACTAATGCTTCCTGAAGAAAATATTATTTTTAAAGTTTTTTCAACATTATATTATTTTATAACGTATTTAAATAATTACTTTTCAAAGTTATTACACTATGGTATTTTCATTTTTATATTTTTCAACATCGAAAAACTAAACATGTTAAATGGAACGTTGCAAAAGTTTGTTACTGAATTTTTTTACTCAATCAAGTCAAGTTTTACTTCGCGTTCTTTCATTGACGTTCCCCTTGTTTGTAAATAATAATCGCTGGAAATAGTACGCAATGTTAAATTACACACATTCCTCAACCTGTATGCATGTTACGTAAACTTTACCTATAGAACTGTGTTAATGTAACATACACATAACCTTCGTCTTGAATAGTTTAATTTGTGAAGGAAACAAAAATATGAGGGTATAATGCCGCCTTTTCGAAGAAAGAAAGCTTCGAAGTCATTCCCAGTAAAAGTATGCACTTTGGATGCTGAACTGGAGTTCAATCTTGAGGTAAATTATAATTACTCTAAGTGCAAATTTGTTTACAGGAATGTTTTCAATGATCTTACTGTGAGTCATCTTTTAACCCTAGGGTCGTTGAGTGAGTTAATTTAACATAATTAGCTGCGTTTACGTTACTTCGTAGATATTTTGTGAGTAGTTATCTTCTATTTAGATATATCTTATACATTTGTATGTTTGGCTTTTTGAAGTTTCGTTCTGTAACAGATTCTTTTTTTTTATGACTATGGAAGGCAAACAAGCCGACGGATTTCCTGATAGTAAGAAATTCCCGCCACCTAGAGACACCAAAGGTGGTAATGGTGCGTTGCCAACCAGAAGCCGGGATGTTAGGCCTCGAGAAAGAGTAAGCTTACCGGCTACCTTACCCTCCGAACCGGAATACGTCATGACGTTATGGCGGCAGGAATAGGTAAGGCAGTGGTACCAATCCGGATGAGTCGCTGCGAAATACTACCAACTAGTTAGATATCACAGTGTTAGTGACGGCAAGCCTATGCTCGCCTTTTACGAGCTGCCTGGCACAGCAAGGCAGATGGTCTATTCTACAAAGGAGCCCGGACTAACAAGACTTTTTTAAAGTTTATTAACTTAACAATAATTGTTAGAAGGAAAACTATTGAGTAATTTATACAATTATCATTTTTTCAGTGGCGTGCAACTGGTAGAGATTTGTTTGACTTAGTATGTAGAACCATAGGTCTGAGAGAAACATGGTTTTTCGGATTACAATTTGAAGATACTAAGCATTTCATCAGTTGGCTAAAGTTGGATAAAAGAGGTAAATATCTACTGTATTTGCATAAGAAATTAGTTATATTATAATTTTATTGGATAGTGTGTTTGTTTGTTTGTCTGTCTTTCACATCTTGGCAATGCTATAAGTATGACTAATGTGAAGATAACAGGCTGAAGAGTGTGTTAAGGTGCTTTTATTCTATTATCTAAAAGATTTATCACTAGAAATCTAATTAACTTTAACATCTAGTTAATATTATTTATTAAGATTGACTTGCTGTACTAGTCATATAGTTCAATATTAGTGATACCTAAGGGTGAATATAATTTATAAGAAGAAATTAAAGAAAGCCTCACAAAAATTTTGTTTGCACCTTAGGTTATTGACTAAAGGGAGCTGAAGTCAAACCTCAAGTAATCTTTACTTCTCCTTTTGGATCTAAGCAAATATTGTGTAATTTTTATCACAACAAACATTGGCACTGCAAGAAAGTCTAATGAAATTAAAATCCTTGACTGTTATAAAAAAAAATCATATACCTGCAATAATATTTAACAATCGTCTCTGTGGTCTAACAATTGTCAGCAACAGTTTGTTGGGTCCCAGGATTTTTAATAAAAATAACTTTGTCCAGAATTAGATATGTGCCTGGTTGGCGATAGGTTTGCCACCTATCACATTGTGGGACTTAGTGTCTTCGGCTAGTCGTGGGTGCCCTGGTTGTGCCTCTGCCTACCTCTTCGGGGATATGGGCGTGAATATACTTACTTACTTACTAAGTATATCTAACAAGTCACATCTCACTAAGATATTTTTTTTAAAGTTAAATAGGAAAACTATACAATATTAATTGCACGTAATTTCAGTAAGTTAGTAAATATGTTTTTTTTATAAAATATATATTAACTTCTCTTCTTTTTTCAGTACAAGATCAATGTGTATCACAAATGCCAGGGACTCCATTTATGCTGCTATGCAAATTGTATCCTGAGGATGTGGCCGAAGAACTTATTCAGGAGGTGACCCAGCACTTGTTATTCCTTCAGGTGAAGCAAGCCATCTTGAGTATGGATATCTACTGCCCACCGGAAGCTTCTGTGCTGCTTGCTAGTTATGCTGTTCAAGCTAAGGTAAAGCACATTATTTATAAATAAATAATTATCATTAAACAAATTACACAACTTAAATTATGTCAATACGAAAGTAAGAAAATATCATGTTTATGTCGAATCAATATTACTAAATGAACAACCAAACCCTAAAGCGCGACAATCATGTTCACTACAAAAATGCCTACCTTTGCAGAAAATCAAAATTCAGGCTTATTAATAAGTGTTGCAATGTATGAATGCTTACCTATTAACTACAGTGTTACCCTAATTTTCGTTTTTTCGATCCGGATTTTAATCTGATAAACAAAACATAATTAGAAATAGTAGAATTATAGTAGCTTAGAAATTACCTGAACTTAACATTCACAAAATGAGGATTTTAAAATTCATTAAATTCATTTTCTTACAGAAAGATTCATAAATTGTTAAAATAAGAAGTTATATTGAGAAAAATTACTAATTGGCAACCTGGTACTATTATATTACATTTTAAACTAAAGATGTATGACAATTAAATTTTATATGTTATTTAAAAAATAAGATACATAAATTTGACACATATCTACCGTCTATGAAATATTCTTTGTAGTATTAATAGTCAAACAAATTTAAGTATTACATAATAGTAATGAATGTACTAGAGATATAAATGTATAAATAATGCCAGTTTCTTATTTTAATCCTCCAAATTAGAAAACAATGATGATTAAGATTTGATGGCAGAATAAAATATATTAACAAATTGATCGTCATGTTTTAGTACGGTGATTATGACGAGAGTGCATATAAACCTGGTATGTTGGCAAGCGAAGATCTATTGCCTCAGAGGGTAATTGATCAATACCAGATGACTCCGGAAATGTGGGCTGAGCGTATCAAAATATGGTAACAAAACCTTTCGTTTATTATTTCTTTGGGCATATGTTTTTCTATATTTCATTATAATATTTCAGAACATTTTAAATATCTTTTTTTAGTTTTTGTAAAAGGTTGCCAAACTGGCAAGTTGGTAACCTGATGGTAAGTGATCATGGCCGCCCACGAAAGCTGGCAACACCAGGAGTGTCGCAGATGCGTTAGCGACGTTTTAGGAAAGGAAGCCTTCAAGTATAACGTAACGCAATATTTGAAGAA
>NJDD01003619.1:115073-143165 GCA_002245505.1 Calephelis nemesis | reverse complement strand
CACTTCGTGCGTTTTATAATCAAAATGTAGGATGATCAAATTAAAACATTGAGTTTAGCCAACATTATCAAGCATATTAAATAATATATGACCACAAGTGCAAAATATGTAACAATAATTTAAGCGCAGTAAAACTGAAGTTATTCTGCTATGTACAGACAAGGTTTTTTGGCAAAGCACTTGATGCAAGACGAGGTGAACATTGAAATTTAAAATAAACATACACGCACTGGTCTAGACATAACAATAGAGTAAATGACGCAAACAAGTTCTTTCGTGTCACTGGAGACGAAAATATGGTTTTTGACCTCAACACGAGTATATTACTAAAAAAATGGGCTTTTTTGTCACCCCCTCGCCTTATTTATAACAATAGGGTATATATAACTAATTTTTATCTTTTGGTGGATACCTAATCGAATGGTGCTATACTTATATAAATATCGGTAAAAGAATCACTCAGCGATTCTAAAAGCTCCCCGAGATATCACTTTAAAATTACATTATTTGTCATACCAAAAACCCTCTATCATGGGGAACCTGATACGTATATGTATTTAAAAAGCAGTTCGCACAATGTTCTTGTTGAACCGCACTTTATGCACCAGTCATTTTATTTTGAATATATGAAATATCAGTTTATTTATTATGGGAAAAGGATGACTAATGCAGATGGCAGGTATTAATTCAATGTACTTAACCATGGTTTATTTCCAAATAAGTCTAAAACTTCGTTTTAGAGCAGAGGTCTCCAAACTTATTTCATGTAATAATGTTTTTTTTTCTCGTCCAAAACCTTAATAACATATTTGTTGCACCTGGAGTTTAAAAAAATTATTTTTTTAGGTTTCCTTACCGCCCCCTCTAGGCTTCCAGCGCCCACAAGGGAAAGACTGTTTTAGAATATGTTGAGCACTTCGTAAAACACTATTGCCGAAGAGTTACTAGTTAAACGCTTACCAAGAGCGGTATTTTCACTACGTATCGAATCCTGCCATCATTGTGTTCAGTTTTAAACAGGTAGCCGGTAAAGTTACGTACTTATAAGCTAATTCTTAGTGATCTTTGGTATCCAAGGCAGCGTGTGTGTCCTATAAAAAACCTAAGATTGAGGCGGGAAAGATAAGGGTCTAGAGCAGGGTAGGCGAACCAATGGCACGCGACACAATATTTTGTGCACGTCGCCGTTCATGAAACATGTGTAAAAAATGTGTGAAGTAGGTATTTTATGACGATCGAGTGATCTTTCTGTGCGCGGGGTGAGGGCCGCGCTATGGCAGGCAGAAAGTTTTTCATCTACCTATGCCTGCGAGTCATTATTTTCAGAGATAACATCCAAAAAAAAACTCGGTGAGAAACCGTTTGACAGAGGAATCCACTTTAGCATGCATTTTGCTAAAAGTAACATCTTACAACCCTAACGTAAATTATTTGTCATCTAACCTGCAGCAACAGAAATCACACAAATTTTACAGTAATTGAATTTATGCGTGTAATTAAAACATTCCAAAATGTACCTCTTTTGTTTACCTACTTTATGTTTTATGAGTTTTGTTGGTATTTATTATTATTATTTTCCAAATAATCAGAACGCCAAAATTATTTGATGGCACGTCAATGACCCCATTAAAGTTTACCGTCTACCTTATCCTTCCGACCCGGATGGCAAGCACTGACGTCATGGCGGCAGGAATAGGTAAGACGGTGGTACCAAACCGGGTGAGTCGCTGCGAAACTCTACCACCCAGTAGGATGTCACGGTGTTAGTGACGGTAAACCTATGTTCGCCTTTTACGACATGTCTGGCAGAAAGGCAGATGGTCTATTCTGCAAAGGAGCTCGGACCAACACGGGGAGAAGGACATGAGATAAAACTAGCCTTTATTTGGTAATGAAATGACTGCTTAAATAATAACCGGTCCCACTGTAGTAAGGTTTCCGAGTTCTTAGATTTCTATCGTTCATGTTTGTGATTTCAACCGACTCCAAAAAGGGAGGTTTTCGTGTTTCTTTCGTAATATACAGGTATGTTATGTTTCTCCGCGAACTATGAACGTATCTAATCGTTGGTCGAGTGGCTAGCGTACACACCTAACTACACCGACTAACCGTGAGGCTCGGGTTCGATTCCCGACGTGGGCAAGCATTTGTGTGATTAACATTTAGATGTCTGCACTTCCGGGTCTGGGTGTTTATTAATTAGATATTCTGGTATCTATTTAAGTATTTCTATGTATTAGAATCGTTGACTTACATCTATAATACAAGCATATAATTTGCTTACTTTTGGAGTTAGATACAATTTGTGTGGCTTGTCCAGGGATATTTATTTATCTAATGCTTCGTTACATTTTGGTGATGCGGTGTTGTATGGTTGTCGACTTCAGCATCGACAAAAACTATAACTACAATTGTCAAAATTATTCACATTTCCCCATATCTCCTTCCTGCTAGGTACCTACCAACAAAAACACAGGCGGTAGGAACTAGAGCAACGTTCTGCCACTTGTTCGGGTTGGGTAGTCAAAGAACAACTATAATACCTCGACCTGGGGTTGCCGCCGCCTTACTAATTCCTGCCGCCATGTAGGTATGTCATAATACAAAGACGCATCTAAAAAATCTATGGTGTATATAGGCCACAGATAACTCTTATCATGTTTTTTCTTTATCTTATCACATAAAAAAACTCAGCTGTACTACATCACCAATGGAAACTTAAAAAATAAAACTAATAAAAACATATAACTTTGCATATTTATTTTAAAAATAAACACTACTTTCTTATAACATTATATACACAAAATACTTGGAAGTTAAACAAGAATATCAATGATTGTTCTTTATTCCTACTTTGACTTGAATTCAATTCACTGAATGTCCACCCATTCATAATTATTGTGCAATTCCTAAAAAACATAGCTAATTTAAAATAAATAATACTCTTAGGTTTAATATATACATTTAAAATGGACAATAGGTTTGTGTAGTTTATAAATAATAGGAAAGTCTGAACACAATCACAATTTGAAAATTAACGTAAAGATTAACACTGGTCTGAAATTTTGTGTCTCAATCAAGTAATTCTATAAATAAATTTTAAACTCAAGTAATTGGATATTACCAACAATATTTAAATGGATAAATCATAACATTCATAGGATACTCACAATAAAAGATTAATATTTCTGGACAGATCACAAGACATCTTAGGCATGTTGAATATTAAACATACATATAAAATTTCTCTTAACATAAGGTACATATTATAATATGTACTTGTGTATTTAAATATCCATAGATTTCGGCAAACAAATATTAAATTTCAACCATGAGTACTTAGCCAGTAAGTATATTTTATTATTCTAGTTTTTGATTAGTCATTTTCAAAAAAGTACCTACTGGTATCTAAAAGAGATCAAAAAATTGTTTTTTTTTAATTTTTTGTATAATGGCTCAACACCATGTGGAAAACTTAATGTAATGTGGACTTTTATGTAAGGCAGTGCGAAGGCTGCATTTTTACATCTATTAAAAAAATAAATTGTAGTCATGCCAATTATAAAAATTAAACCCCTAAGCAAATCATTAAAAAAGCAAGAAACCTGACTGCAAGAAATATAGCAAAAAAATATGTTTTCTTCATGATTTTATGCAAGCATAGCTTGCATGCTGAAATATTTGTGTTTTGTAAAATAAGTTACTACCTTTTGTATCTCTAAGGTATTTTTCATGTACTAGTTGTTAAATTAACATATATACCTACAATTATAAAAAAGTAATCCTTTTTCTGCAGTTGAGTAGAAATGGATACAAACATTCCCTTTAGTAGTGCTATAGTACAAATCCATTTCATTAAAATACAATTTTTGAGATGTAACAGTCAAAAAATCTAGTTTTAGTTAAAAAAACAGCTTTCAACAACTTCATTTTAATTTGTACAAATTCTTTACTGTTTTTTTATGTACAGTGTATATACAGTGCAATGGATTAACTGAGTATTCACACATGGATATATTGCATGTTTTCATACAAGACATCAAATGATATTTTTCTGCATTTGCTTGTCATGGTGGACAGTGTAAAATAGACAAACACCAACATGTAATGTCTTGCAATGTGCAAATATGCTGTAAGATCGTTGGACCCTGTATAACACTTATTACTTAATAGAAAAAATTGTGTAGTTTTTTATTTGTATTATTGTCAAACACCAATGTTTGTGGTAATTCTGTTGTCACAGAGTTAATTAATTAAAGTTAGTCAATTGTTAATTCATATTTGATAGAGATGAAAATTAGAAATAAAAACAATCTTAATACAGTTTAAAATTATTTATCTTGTCATTTCTTTTTAAGGAACAGTTATAAATGTCATGTCACTTTTTTATTTATTACTATATATTTTTATAAATTTTTTTAATTACAAGGTATAAGGAGATCTGACACCTCATGTCTTGCCAAAAGAGCGATATCCAGTTTTGGCAGAAATTAAGTACAAAAATTGCAACACAAAAAAATCATTTTTCATATTATGCAGTAATGAAGTGTTATTAAAGAGTAAATTAATTTAATTTTACTAAAGATTCTGTGCTAACAAAATTACCATTATTTGTTGAAATTTAAATACGAGTAGTATCGGCAGAATACTAGATTAATTAGCATGACTACTTTCTAATGACAAGCAACCTCATGCTTTATTATACAATCTTTTATAACCAATGGGTGCACCACCACTGTCACAAAATTCATTCATTATGATTCTACATAGGAACAAATGGAACATAACAATAAGTACTATTATAGATACCCAGAACAATGGGTTTAGTCCACCTAAACTGTGTCCATGTTTGTGTAAGGCAATCACATGATTGTCATGTGCTGGAGCCTCCACAACTTCACGCACATGGATTGCATGTCTTAGATCTTCCATGTGCTGTTTATCAGCTGTTATATACAATATTGCAGTTAAGGGCTCTGTTAATTTCACTGGGAAATATTTTCTATATGGACCTAGTTGAACCGGGGAATCCAGGCAACCAGCATCACAGGCATAGTATGTCTTATCCGACCTATCTAGAGCAACAAATAAAGCTGCTTTATTATCCTCTTGAAGGATAACACTAATATTTACATGTGTCATATTACCATAATTAATTCTACGGAATAAAAAGTCTCTATGCAATTTAGATGGATGAATATTATATTCAAGATGTTGATTACTAAATCGTAAGCTACCAAAACTTAGGATCATAGCTTGGTTAACTCCACTAGCTCCTGCTTTCAACAGATTATGGCAACCCTGCTTCTCTAGTGTTAGTAACCAAACACTAGACACTGCATTTAGATTTGAAAGAGTGTTTAAAGGTTTCCATAAATTATATGCATCCAGTGTCGAGTGTCCCTCATAACATCCTTCTGAGTAGGTAAGAGTACGTAAGATTTCAGACTTTGTTGTTGATTTGATGTTTTCTTCATGCTCATAACTTCTGACTTGAGATAATATAGTATATATTGTTGCATTTATTCTATCACCATTGATAACATCTGCCGCCTTTGAATCAGATATATAAAAGCCAGTATACCACAAGTTCTGCCAGACACGGGAATGACTGTCTTTTAATTTACGTACTGCAACTCTATCTCCAGTCAAAGCTATTACTTTTTCCATTTGGTCAATAGCTTTTTTCTCAACTATATCCTTATGCTTGGCGTAGTCCGACTGTTTGATTGGTTTACTGTGCTGGACAGTAGTCAGCACTAATAAGTCTACACCATCTCTTGCTTCAACCTGGATAACATTACCTAGTTTTCTAGACACCACTGCAACAGCTACAACATATTCAGTCTCTGGAAGTGCTACCATACCTGTCACCACATCATATTCTTTAGCATCCACACCCTGGTAAAGTCTTATTGTCTGTTTCACTGCTGTAGGCCAGTCTGACAGTCTCGGTACTCTCATATGTAAACTTTTTGCTGCATTTAATGGATTGCTGATTAAAATTTCTTGGACAAACAATGACGGTATTGTCCTATGTGCATAGTACTGATAAGATACATGTAGTCCTGTATTACTGCATTGAAATCTGTGTACTACACCATTTTTATAATCGACTAAAGTTGACTCTTTCATATCTAAATCGTCTATAATGTATAGTGGGTGATAATACACCGGCAAAGATAAAGTTCGTCCGTACTTAATATTTAGATGTGAGTCGTGTTCCAATATAATCCCTAACAATCCATTTCCTACATAAGGCACGTAATTGTGGGCTAATGTAGAAAGGCTTGCAGAAGACTCAAGCCTCAGGTAAGCATCATAATTATTTATTGCATCTTCAAAAGGATTTATAAAGTTTCGATGACAAATGTTTTGATGGCTTGTCATTGAGCCGTCCGAATTGAATAAAGAGTTTAATATCGCAGGCCCAATATATAGCAAAAGGAAAACCAGTACTAATATTAATATTACTAGCTTTTTTCTGGTCATTGGCCCGTCTGTTATTCTATTTATGCGTCTCAGTATTTCTCCGGCACGTCGGCTCATATCGGCAAAATTGTTAGACCTTTCCATTACATTTACAATATCTAAAACAATACAAGAACGCTTACGTTTCTTCCTATCGTTCCAGTAAAACCGACAGGTTCATCGTAAATTGTTTTAAATTCGCAACTTTCCAATAAAATGTTTGCAAAATTGTTTTCTGTTCACAACACACAATTTCACAAAAGTCAAGTGACCTTTTGACAATCACAGTCATATGCTCAGATACCGTACACAGATATTATATATTAAGCCGAATACTTACATTCGGAATTCCGTTCCGAAAAAAATTAAAAAAGAAAACAAAGGAATCCATTATAAACATAAAGATCATTCTAAATGCTCGAAAGTTGCAAATGTGTTATAAGGAGCCACAGATTTAATCTAAACACAGTTTTAATATACACATATACTCGGAGTTTTCCGTACGAAATAGTAATAGATGTGAATCCACCGAAATCTCCAAGTATATGTGTATCTATGTTTAGATCAAATATCTTTTATGACAGATTACTAACGTAACGTGACTACCGAACAGTATTTTTGTAGTTTTTATTGACCCAAAAAAGTGGCGTAGTTTATGATCTCCATATATTCATTACTTCATTATTCATTGCATAAATCTATTTGCTTCTCTATAGGCTTGTAATTTAAATGTAAGAAAAGAACTTCAAGGTGTTAATTCCCCAAAAATAGAATGGCTGACTTACATAGAAAGATTCTTTAGACTTCTATCATAAATATTCCAGGTTCAAACTCTGTGGAAGTTTTAAGTAATATGCGAGGTCAACATTCAAAAATTAGGGTTGTCGTCTAGTCAAATAACATTCGAAACCTTGAATCTTGAAATAAAAAAAGTTCGTAGGTTCTATTTTCATAAAAAGAAAATTATGATTTCCAATAATGCCGTGTTACTCTTACCCGACGAATAGATACTTCAATATTACGGCATGCGCAAAGATGATCGTTAAGCATATAAACGAGTAAACAAATAAGATTTTAATAGTACTCTATTTAAACTTGGAACTTGATACTAGGACGTAGGATCACAAAATACTTGTGTAAATTTAATATATCGGATTAAGTTCCACGTTCTAATTCATTGTTTCTTAATAACTAAATGCTAAATTATATGCGTATTGTGTTCCTAAAATGACATATCCAATATACTTTCCAAAAAATCGAATGAGATTAGCACGTTGCTTTCTCGCATCGTCGCTTTCCATAAATCTAATCGACAAGTTTCGTTTCAACAATGCCACGCAATGCACTAATGGGGCCTCACCCTTATTCAATCTGAGTCACATAATGTACCTATTATGGCCTAGTACTTTTCTTCGGGTCTGATACTTTTGCGACAGTTAGTATCAAACATATTAGTTCTTACTATATCTTCTTATAGATCTTCTTCGGCGATTTTAGGTGACATTTTATTTACAGTAAAAAATTGATACGGGCTTTCAAATCTTTCGGCTCGTTAAAGTTTTGTATGGTATCTTGATTCTTTATATAGGTTAAAAAAAGGACAGGTTCTACCTCTTTTTATTTTTTTCGTGCACACCAACTCTAATGCTCAACACCTCCCATTTCAAGATCCACTGTATCAACTGTCTACTAAAAATAGCAAATGTTCATTCATAGTTTGTAACACCATGGAGGTATCACAGTTGTGAACTCAAACTGCGAAAATGACGTCATTTGTGTTTACTATCTCTACTGTGTTTCTGTTGGTCACTGGAGATAGCAAATATAAAACACGTTATTTGACAGCTATTTGATGTACACTTTTCCATTTTGAGTGGGCAACTAAGTTGCATAATCATGCCCCTGATATACATTGAATCGCTACAAGGCTTTGCACTAAAAGTGGGTATCGTACGCCCCCATTCCGGACGTTATCACACATTCAGTGTGGATGAACATTTACATTTTAGCTTCATTTAAATTAAATAACTAATGAGGGTACCTACACTCTCATCGGTACTCTAATTTTTATACCTGGCAACTCTGTAATTGCACTGGAATAGGAGTATACAACCTAGGTTTTTCAACTGCTCGAGGTAATTTTTTTTTAAATGGGTCATCTAGTTGAAAAATAAATAATTTTAATTATGTACTAACAACATCCTTAATCGATTTCGTTAGGCAATTTATCACAGATATAATATAATATTATCGATGCATATATTATGAATTATGGTTAAATAACGTGTAAGCATAAATTCTCATAATATATTGTATATTCTACTTAAGGGCCGAAACACGATACCGCGTTGTGGCGCTAGAATCGGCAGTAACGTCACTGCCGAATGCCGATTGTAGAGGCAATGTGTACATATTTTAAACAGAGTAATAACTTTTCAATGACAAATAATCAGTAAGTTTCTCACCAAGTTCCACAGTAGAGACACGTCTATGACGTCGCAACGAAAACCGACGATTTTAGCGGTGTGGTACCGCCACACACTTAAATGTGTTTTGGCCCTAAGGGTAGAGCGCATTAAGACGGGGCGCATCGCAGCGCTGTAATCCGCCTAAATAGTTTCCATACGTTTTGTATAGGGATACTCACACTGTGCCGGGGCGTATCGGGGTGGATTTTATGCACTCTCCACCTCATGCGACCTACAGCCACCAAAGTAAAAAAGACATTTTAACGCTAAAGTTTTGTACGACAGCGACCAGAGGAATCTCTTTTCATAATTAACGATTTTAAAGTAGAGTTTCCACTCTTCTTTTTTAACCTGCTCTTTGATAGAGGAACAAAAATGCTTTGCGATGTGACGCGCGGTGCTACAAATTATATATACTTACTAATTGTTGCCCGCGTGGTTAATTGGAACATTTCCCACAGGATAATTTTTTCGAGATAAAAACTATCCTATGTGTTAATCCAAGTTACCCTCTATGAGTGTACCAATTTCTAAAAAATCATTTCAAACAAATAAGTGAAGGCGTTAAGGAGTAACAAACAAATAAATAAATAGACAAACTTTTGCATTTATGATATTAATAGGATAGGATGTACCGGTGCGCCTCGACCCAACACGCTCCACCCAGCCAAATGTGTGCTCAACCCACAATTAGACGTGATCTGAGGCTTTTTATTTTTCTGCTACGGGCTATACACTATTTCAGATGTGTTGTGAAATGAAACTTAATTTTAATTTGTAAATATAGTTTATTAAAATGTATAAGCTATCACATTTATATAGATCTTTAATAATTAATACACAAATGTTGTTATACGTATATATAGTCTTACTTAAAATATAAAATTAGTATAAAAATAGTGATTAGCACCAATAATTTTATTGCAAGAACATTTCAAATTATATTAATAAAATTGGTAAAATTTTAACCTGGAAATTCCTATTACTCCCTGTAGTTGTTAACCGACGATCATAAACAATAAAGAGTTGATTTGTTGAACGATCACTCGCTGACGCTGATACTGATGATTAAACGAATGTTATAATAACTAAGCAGTTGTTTCTGTTTCAACATTTATGGTGGCAATTATGCCGTCATGTCATGGTCGGTCGTCATTGCCAGTAGAGAATATTTAGTTTTGTATAGAATACAAACAATCGTGATGATATGGTGATGATTTCATAAAATAATGCTAAAATCGTAGAATAAATAAAAAATCGAAAGAAATATGCCAAAATTTACAATTAGTCTAAATAGCATTTAACACATTAAATTTATAAAAAGTTATAAACTAAACTATTGAACTTGCATATTTTATTTAATAAAACCTATTTGTTTTTGTATGTTGTATTCTTAAATATCTTATTAACAACTTTTTAACACACATATTCCGCAAATAAATAATTTTCATTTCATTTCATTGTAAAATGTATGTAAATGTATTTATTCATCAATTTGCAATTTAAAGGCACAAATGATCACTATTTATAATTATTGATAGTAGAATAACATAAAAAGTAAATAAATGAGGCATATTTTATGTAAAGTCAGTCACCAAAATCAAAATTTTGTAATAGTGATAATAAATAATAAATTGAATTTTAGCAACTAAAATCAGCCTCGTACTTTTTAGTCGTACTAACAATATCGTTTAGTACGATATATACTAATTATAGATTGTAATAGTATGTGTACAAATACCATGTTTTAAATTATTCAATTTATCCACAAAATGTTTTGATTATATATTTCTCAATGGTTTTATTTTTGTTATACATATAAGAGATTCATTGCTTATGATATTTACATTTAAATTAAAATAACTTGATTTAAATATTATTATGAATCTAGAATATCTTTATTCAACTTACACAAATAATACGTAATTAGGAATGTGTGAATATTTTGAAAATGTTACAGTAACCTAACCGTACCTAGTAACCGTCTGAGGATTCCAGTTAATGGTTGGTAGATAACAACCTGTACTAGAATTATAAGAGATATAGGCTGTGAGATATTAAGCTGACGTAAATAAAATTGACGTGTCTGTCATAAACACGACAGTCTAAAATTACTGCACGAATTTTAGTGAAGATTTCATACACGACCGACGTAATTTAAAGGGGAAAAAAGTTTTGTGTATCTATTAATGGTGAATATTTTTTTATTGTTAATTTTATACTCAAAAATAGTAAAGAGATCTAAACATAACATAATTTGTTTAAATAATTACATAGCTACAAACAGACAATTTAATTCACATAAGGATTTTAGGGACCTGTTTCATACTGACAACGCCTAAGTGTTGCCATCTGTAAAAACATAGTTCTTAAATATTGTCACATTCCGTAATATCATATGATTATTGGTGGTAATTCTGAAGCGCACTTATGAAATTGATTTAAAATATTCGTAAATTTTTTACGGGCTTTATAAATAGATACCGAACAAGTTCAGTTACACCGCGTTCCAATCCGGCAGTAGATTTTAGTATTATATACGAGTCATTTGTAAATAGTATAGTCCATGTGAAATAAACAATTTTCAATTTCAGTTAGTTCTGATTTCGTTCGTTTTGTTTTGATTCGTTTGTGTGTACTTGTAAGGGGTGTAATCTATAGAATGCTCCAGAAAACGTTGATTAAAAACATAATCATAATCCCCGATCATTTTGAAATTCTAAAATGTTCCATTTCCTATGCTTTTGTTTAAAAAGGACCACATACGTTTAAAATAAATTTACAAAGTGCTCAGCAGATTACCACCATTATTACACACCAAAATTAAATAAGTTTTATATTAATATTATTACTAATTTAATTTAATTCATTAACTAATTAGTAAATAAACGCGAGGTTCGAAAATTTAAGAAATGTGGAATATATTTAAAAATGCATGTTTGGAATGTGAATTTCTTGAACTTAAAAATATGTTTAGAATGTAACTAATTATTTTTTAAAAATTAATACCGATAAAGAATATAAACAAATTATAAATCCAATTAAACAAAAATACTGTTATTTCATTGTTAATAGAAACAGAGATCATTATCATAAGAATGTTTGAAAACTTCAATTTGGAAATATATATAACATAACAACATATAAAAAATGCATTACCCACTCGTAAAGTTTTTCAGTTCAAATTAAAAATACTTATCAATTAAATTAATCATATTGTAAAATATCATACCAACTAATTATTATTATTTCATTGTAACGTTTAAAATAGTAAAATAATTACATGACAAATATTTTGTAATGGTAACACTGGTATCTCGAGCCCAAAATTCGATGTTGATGGATTAGTTATTTAGAAACATACATTCGAAGTTAATTGTGTGTATAAATAATTGACAACAATTTGCCAGTTAAAAAGTTCGCACTATTGTAAAGTACCGTAATAAAGTTTCTCGATTTTGGTTTATTACCATAATTAATATAACTGTCAAATATAAAGTTGGAAACCTGTAAATTTTATCGTTACGCGACTATTCGGCCAATAGCTAATCTATTTTGATGGTCCTTCTTTAGAAATACCATCAAAATAGATATCATGATCCGACAAGTAGTTTTTAAGTCATGCTTAATGCATACATTATCGTTAGTGTCCGACCGAAGCTTCGGCATCGGCCACCTTTGGCCAAAAAAATGAAAGAGAGATTACAAACCTTTAGCTTCGGCTTCTACCGAAGGTTGTGGCGATTGCCGATTAATAAGCTTCGGCTTCGTCCAAAAATAGACCTTCGGTCGGATACTGATTATCGTTAATGTTGACGACCTCAACAAAGAAGAGGTCTATTACTGCTTTTTTATTGTTTTAGCTTTTTAGTTTTAGTTTTAGTTTTTTATAGGTAATATTCTCAAACAGAAACACTAAACGTCCTACTCGCAACGCTGTTTACTGAAGAGATAAATACTTTCTTAATTAGCAGCTTTTATCTATGACAGATGTTATTTTTGGTCTCTGTGACAAAATCGACCATGCAATAATGAATTTAATGATCGAGTTAAATTACTTGGACTCCTGAACCATCAGGAACTTCGTTGAAACTAACTCTGACCTTACTCCCGCTCTGCTGACTTCCAATCTCGGTCCGATCTCAATAGTACGATATCTTCCTCTGAATCAGTTTCTGAAGGTGGTATTTCCTCTTCATCGTAATAGGGCTTGCGGACAATGTCTGGAAAAATACAAAAAAATTTATACTATCAGAATTTTACTTTTATATCAGAGTTATTTAAGTTCTGGGAAAAATAAAAAAAGTTGCACCGTTCGTGGGCGGTGATTATTTACTTATATACACCGAGAGTTTACTTCCTATGCCATAAAATAATTAAGAATAATATTTTTGTGTTATTTTTCTATTTTTGTGTCAAAATATTATTTCGGTTCAAAGAATACATATACGTACCAAGTTCAACAGCATAGCTTTTATAGTTTCATTAAAAAGGCTGTGACATACGTACGGACAGACAAACAGACAAGTCGAATCTATAGGGGTTCCGTTTTTCAACCTTTGGTTACGGAACCCTAAACATAGTGTACAACGATTAACAATTGGCATGTATAAGTATTTTTTTCTAGATACATTACGAGTATACAAGAAGGTGCTGTCGATTACCCATAAATAGCAGCTCGTTCCAGCTTCGCACAGGTGGACAAACTATATGTTATGCATATAAGCCTTTCTCTTGAATCACTCTTTTCTATTTAAAAAACCGCTTCAAAATTCATTTTGTAGTTTTTAAGATCTAAGCATACATAGGGACGAACAGCGTAAAGAGACTGCTTTATTTTATACTAGCTGACCCGGCAGACGTTGTTCTGTTATTTTTTTAAATTTGATTTTAGTAAAAAATTGAGATGAGTCACCCTTATCACTATATGAAAAATAGATAGTAGCCGATTCTCACACCTACTGAACATGCATAATATAACATTTGGTGAAAATTGATAAAGCCGTTTCGGAGGAGTACGGTAACTAACACTGTGACACGAGAAATTTATATACAAGATTTATTCGAATTAGTTAACGATGTTTTATCTAGGGACTCGGAGGAGGTATCTAAAAATGTTTAAAATAATAATGCATCGCGCGGGGTCATTGACCTTTCATTAAATATTAAAAGGGCTAAAACTTGTCTTTATAAGTCCGATTTTGGTTTTTTTTAAATATTTTAGTTAATTATGCAGAATATCCAGACCCAATTTCGTGCACTAATTTGAAAATGCCTTATATAAGATAAAAGTGGAAGTGATAAGTGTGTCACCATATGCGGTGTGGTCGGTGAGCGGTCGCTTGTCGTCGCTGGGCAGTTGTGTGAACAGGTAGTCGCGTCGGTCCCGGCGCCGGCAGCCCAGCAGGCACGCGCCCAGCGCCACCAGGCCCACGCCCACCACGCCTGGGGACAGAATGAGGACTATACTAAACGCCCTCTAGATACTCTATTAGCACTATAAGACTGCAAAAACTGACTTTGATTTCAATAAGTAAATAAAACACAATATCTCTCACAAAAAACAATATTTTCTTTAACTTCCAAAGGGTTAACAACATCAGATCCAGTTTAGAGGCAATGGGACCACCTCGGAAGTACGTTCTTTAAAATTAAAAAAATAAAATCGGTTCAAAAATGACGGCGCACATAATATAACTTCATCCTTTTTTCGAATCTGCTTAAAACATACCATATTTTTGTAGTACAAATTATTCAGAAAGATTTTTCAAACCATTGAACGGATCTTCTGATTGTAAGAAATACGTCGTTACTACTAAAGGTAGTAATGACATATATGTTAATAGTTTGTGCTTAAACATCTGACGTAAATAGGAAAATTAGAAATACTTTAACTTTATTGGTTAGAGATGTTTTCAAGTTGAAAACATTATAATTTTTTATAAGTCAAACTAACAACCAAAACGAGCTTTTTTTGTTTTTTAACATAGGCGTCAGTACCTGACAATAATCATGTTTATATTTGAATCAAGTTACGTGATATAGCAAAATCAGACTTGAATTATTCAAAACTAGCTGTTACCCACGGCTCTGCTCGCGTGGTCCCACAGGGCCATTGTTTCGGAATAAAATTGTTACGTGTTAATCCAAGTTACCCTCTATGTGTGTACCAAATTTCATAAAAATCGGATCAGCAGTTTTTGCGTGAACAAGTAAAAACCAAACAAACATACAAACTTTCGCATTTAAAATATTAACAGGATTTACAAGTTGTTATAAAAAAAGTCTTATCGGAGTCTCAGGTAAAACGGTGGCTTCCTTACTCAAGCTCATTTAGTAAAATTTAGCAACAGCGACCAGATACATGATACCCTAATTTCTTCGTAAACTTTGACTGAATAAAATTGTACAAAATTTCATCTAAAATATTTTACTTAATATATCGTGTATATAATTCATTAATTATGACAAAAACTACGACCATCTTTTCTCTCGATGGCGCCAAAATTAGTTGTATACAAAACCCATACCTGCTACCATGACGAACACCAGTCTGGGCATTCCCAACACGTTGTCATCTTTCTCCAGTTTAAACAGGATGTTCGGGGTGAGATTGTCACTCTTGTTTAGCTGGAATAAAATTACACATATACACATTATGGGTCCCTTTAAGTTACACGAATGAACATATGATTCATTAATAGGATACACAGTACTGGTCGATTCAAGTCGATTGTGACGACTCCACCATGCTACAAAATTATACCACAATACAAATATGAAACAGTATGAAAATTACCAACAAACGTTCGAAAACTGCATACTCACACAAACGTGCGCATCGATGAGGTTCCTAAGCGGTTTTCGCGATGCTAATGCAAGATGAGTGGTCACGTTGTTATTTGCATCAAAATAAAGTCAATACGCAATCCATTCATAAGTTATGGGCATCATACAAATGCACACACACACACACACACACACACACACACACACACACACACACACACACACACACACACGCGCGCGCGCGCGCGCGCACTAACATACACACACACCTTGGTTAATAAATAATGCCGTATTAAATATTTATGATTTTGACAACATAACTTATTACTTTTGACTTTGAGTCACGATCGCATCCTATAAATGAAGTGATTCATCAAAATTATAACACAACTTTAAATTTGTTATTGTTAACAATTTTTATAAGGTTTCAGAATATGAAGTAGGTGTAAATCCTTGCGATGGATTACTCCTCTTACCATATTCATAACAACTATTTTATTTATTTATTTATTTTACACTTTATTGCACACGTAATATAGAGTTGACAGTGAGAAAATATAAATATTGTACAAAAGGCGAGCTTATCTCTTACAAACACATTATATGGGGTTTGGCCTGCGTATTATATTTATTTAAATCTTCCACAAGAGCCCATTAAGATATCGAGGTAAAGAGAAGGGCTTTTTAACGTTTTAATTATCTCCACATACAAATTAGTTGTACAAAACATTGTAAAATAAGCCTTCTAAGATTCTTTCGCCAGTCTTCTCAGCGAGTGACCACGATGTGATCTAGTAGTAGAATTTAGATTTATTTATGCTCGTTACACCGCTTGTATAGTTTAATATATTCCGATTTCTGATATACACCCAATCAATCAGTTTCGGTATATCGCAAGGAAACATATTAAGTCCAATTCTGTTCATTGTTTATGTAAATGACCTATTAGATGGTATCTGAGTGCGTTACCTTAATATGTCTGTTTTGAGTGATGTAGCCGTCACTGGTGGCAGACACGAGCACCTCGCGGCCCATGTAGGTGATGGGCAGGCGAACCAGGAACCGGCCGAGGTGGTCCGTGCTGTTGGTAGCCAGTTGGCGCTTGGACTCTAGCGGGAACACCGTAATGCGCGACTGTGGCACCGGGTCGCTGTTGTGGTCCAATATCAGGCCTAGGTTATGAGAACATATTATTATTAACTTATATACTACTATTACAAAAACGTGAATTTGTAGCCGTTGTCAAGATTTATGGTCATTTTAAATTGAATGAGTAATAGAGAATATATTTTACTAATATCATGTTGTCTTGCTATTTATAATACAGTGTCATCTATAAGTAAGTTTACCTGTGGCGTAGACTGTGTCAGGGTTATTGTCCACGGGCAGCTCTTCGAATTGACCACCGGGGATCTGGTCTGCGTTGACCCGCCGCAGCACCACGTCCTTCTGCTTCACCTGTCCACCTATCACCACCACCTTCAGCATCTGTCGAGTTTGTATTAGTATTAGTCGCACTAGTTTCTTCACTTGTTTGCTCACTTTTTTACTTAGTTAAATTGTGATCAAAGGAGCTTGTTACTGATTTATCGAAACCCTTGATCAAAATGTATTACTTAAGTCTAAATTAATGCATTGATCGCCTAAGCTGAAATGACGCTATACACCCTGACTTTTTAATCACCATCCAAATTTTAATATGTTGATCTTAAGTGAAAATAATTAAATACGTGTTTTTCTTTTAGTATTCCTCAATACTAAATATTAAGATATGACATCGCAAAGTCGTCTATAAAATATTGATGTTGTGAGTGAGTGAGTGCTCTGATATGCTAGATAAGCTACCTGTTAGATGCCTATTTTTTTCATAAATGGACTTATCTATAGATATTTTATGCCCAGAAAAAATTTGGATGGTGATAAAAAAATCTTGCTGTATATTCGTAGGCCTAATAAAGTTAGTGGAGAATCAATTTAATTAGGCATATGAATATATCGATAGTACTCGCGCAATACACACAAAACTCCTTTGTAATTTAACATTTAGTTACACGTCAACGAATTTCTTCGGATTTGTTGTTCAACTAGTTAAAAAAGTGTCCGAGCACAAGAAAGAGCAGACGTCTTTTTCTAAACAAAATTATAGCTTTTTTATAAAGAATAAGCTGAGATCATTGCGATGTGCGGGTGCTAACAAGCTATAGTTGAGCTATCTGTACGTACACGGATTACAATTAATATTCGAAATAACACATCTATACAAATTAATTAAGTAGTGAGGCGCGCCATTTAAGAATAGACGATCTTTACACACGTGTATGCTGTCAGAGTGTAGTAATAAAAAAAAATGTGTGTGTATTTATGTACACGCGTTAGAAGTTATACTTCTTCGGCGTATTAGATAATTTTTTTTAAAAAATTTTATCTTTTGCCTTATTTTACATTTGTAGACAAAATGACACTAACCATAGAAATAAAGAAATATTGTGAATACAGTTGTCAGTTCTCACGCAAACATACGTAGGTGTCCTTACTTTTACTTTGTTGGTACCTTTTTTGAAAAACTAAAATGTTATCTATAGCTAACTTTATCATGTCGGTTTTTCGTGACTGTGTTTAAAGTACTACAGGTGCTTTAGCGGACGGTGCGCATCGTAAAAATTTACCCTCATCATTTTTTCCTAACGCGCCAAAGGAGTATAACTTCAATAAATAAACAAACAAATGATTTCTACTTAGTTTAAAGAATTTATATGTAACCGACCTGGTCTACATATCCGGTACAGCGCACCAAGAGCTGGTAGTGTCCGGGCGGCAGCAGGGCGCGGTAGTGGGCCATGTTGGGGGACACGGGCAGCTGGCGGGCCGCGCCCGTCACCGACACCACGGCGTTCCTCAGCGGACCGCCCTCTTCGTTGCGGACGAAACCCACAATACCTGAACAAACATTATACTATACTGGGTCTTGGTGTTTATTCTATTTATTTAGGTACCAGTTTAAGTACTTTCTTCATTTCACTAGTCACTTTCTGCATTCAATGTAATATAGTTTGCATTTGACTTTTCTTGTTTGTCTTAAATACTTATAATTAAAACAAGCTTCTGCTTTTAGATTGATTTGTGACGTCTAGTATTAGATGCATTTTTATATTTTTAAGAGCACCATTAAACGGTATCTCTCTAAATCTTGTTCTATACTTTAGGGTTGCCTGGAAGAGATCGCTGCCTTGACGATAAGGCCGCTTTTGTGTATCTTCTTAGTGTAAGTTATTTTAATGTATTTGTGATTTATCTGTATTTGGTGCACAATAGAGTTATTGTATTGTATTGTACTTCTATGTATATCTACTAACATCCATAACACAAACATATATTTTGATTACTTTGAACTCCAAATTCAATTTGTGTAACTTGTCCAGGAATATTTATCATCATACTAACTATTGCCTACGGTTTCGCTCTCGTATCCAGTTTATTTTATTATTTATTTAATTTACTTGGTTATATTATGTAGGTAGATTTATTAGGCATGAACTACACTATTTATAACTCAAGAACGGCAAACCAATTTGGCTGAAAATTGACGGAGACCTTTAAATCAAGAGACAGGCATAGGACACTTTATTCTGATCAACTGCGAGGAAACCAGGAAAAACAATATTACAACTTTTTCATTACAAATTGAACGTATCGAACGAAGTCCATCGTCGGCGCTTGATAAGACTTCCAAATACTCATATATTTAAATGAAATAACACTTATACTGTTTTATATATCGCGTAAAAATTCTTCATTTAAAAACATGTATTTTTCATATTTGCAGGAGAAAAAAAACCAGTTTTTTTGGGTGAGATAGTAATACAAGAAACTTCGTATTTCCAACGTATTTTGAGCATTTGCCCTGTGCTGTGGTTAAGTTTTTCTTAATTTTAAAGATAGAAAAAAATTCGCCCAGACAAGATTTGAACCTGTAACCTTTCGTTTAAAGCATTCTTTTCCTTTCGTTAAAATTTAAAGAAATTTAACTCAAGCACAGAGCAAGTGTTCATTTTTTTTTTTGCAAAAAACGATAGTTATGGAAATTAAAAAAGTTGGATTTCACCTCTAACGATGAAATCCTTTAGCAGGTACTCAGAACTGTGTATATATAGGACATAACTATCCGCGTTATCGGGTAAGAAAGGATTTAAAAATTTCACCAGGGGGCTCAAATGGTATTAGAGCATGCGTCGGCTTAAGACGAAAGGTTATAGATTCAATTTCTGTCTGGGGCGTATTTCCAAATTAAGATGGGACACTACAGACAAAAAGAGCAAACCGAAACGAATTGATAAAAACTAAACTAAACTTTTTAACCGATTTTTTAGTATTAATCGCTCGAAAGTCAACTAGCATTTACAAACTCACCTGTATTTGCCATTTCAATAAGCTTCATAATCCCGCGCAAATCATTCCTCCAAGCCCAACCGATGTCACTCTCCAAAGGCATTTTACAACAGCTCAAACCCAAAGACAGTATTGGCGTGTTAAACCTTTCATACAGAAGATCTATCAAATTCTGGCGGACGACATCTATATTTCTGTCACACATATATTTGCCAGGCGTTCTATTTTCTGTGTATATTTTTGCATATATATCGTATAAAGACTTAGAAAGTTCTGGAACTAAGACATCTTCTGTGCCCGAAGCCAAATCTATAACTAAATCGAATTTTTCCGACTCCAATATCTTTATGAAAGCTTGTTCTCTAGTGTAGTTAGAAAGAGGATTACGATTTTTTCTAGCTAAGTAATTGTATAGACTGTCTCCAAATTCTTCTTCAAGAGGTACTTGAGAACACTTTTCTGTATGGTCATATGAATTCATTATTTTACCGAATAACGGGTCTAAATTGGGTATAAAGTGGAGCACAGCGTTCTTTAATATTCTTTGATGAATAGGTTCCTTCAATGAGTAAGCGGTTAAAATGTGACGAGCGAAATTTAGTAGCAACTCTTGTCCTAAGGGCTGTGAAGCATAGAGGTTGCTTATAAAAGCAATGTGGAACTTCTTCTCTTCTGGTGAGCCCAACTAAAACACACACAATCACACACAAGATCACAATCTTGAATCCAAATATATAACAAAAAAAATGAAAAAAAGAGTATTTGATACAGTGAATATATCTTACCTCCGGTGCAATAACGTCACTTACGCATCTGACGTGATTTTTCAGGAGAAGCATTTGAAAATTTAACACCCTATTGTAAAGTTGTTCTTGAATAAAAATAAATTGATAACACAATCATTGCCTTTTTTCAAAATAATGTTCATGTTCAAGTGATTTCAAATCGAAGAAAATATAGTCAACATTATTTTCATTTACCGATGTTTTGACAAAAAATGTGTAAGTGACGTTATTGCTCCTTAGGTGCGATATTTAAAAACAAACAAGTGCAGGCGACTAAAAATGGGCAGTAGAATTTTGAGATTTTTTTCTGTCTGTATCCTGACTGCAATTCACGTCGAATCAACTGAACCGGTATTCATGTTTTCTTTTTTAGTTTTGTAGTATGCACATGTCCCGTATGTTTTTCCAAGCCATAAGTGTTAACATAGAACCCTAGCCTCATCGATAATGGGTAGCGCTAAACGTTCATTTCCCATTTCCCCTCGAGCAAAAGATATCAAATTCTATCTGATCCGATAGCAACGAAATATGGCATAGTTTTAGAGGACATATTACTTCTTAATTTGTCCACATTACAGGATAGACTTTTGATGTAACCCAGTTACAGAATTTTATTTTAACTCAAGTACCTACTTTTGGAACTCGATAGACTCTACCAACCATGTAAGGGACTTGCCTTGAAGGTATGTATATTTGTACCTAATAAAGCAAAACATATTGCGCTCGTTTATATGACACGTTTATATGTCGTATAAATAAAATTTAATAAATAACCAAATCAATTGGAAATAATTTCTTACATCATCAGTAATCTTCAGTTCATGTAGGGTCAAGGTCTTGAGGCTGTCCCCTGCGCGGAACTCAGCGACGCTGTCGAACTTATTCTCCAGTTCCGCGAGGCTTCCGTACATCTCCATCGACTTGTGGTAGCGAGTTTCCACGATGTTTTCTAGTATTCTGTTACAATACATTAGCGCGGGATAGATTTTTACATTTTTTAAAGAAAAAACATTTTTTATTAGATTCTCATAGTAGACTTGCTCCAGTTTTTGTGAGAGGTTTTAACTCTTAAAGCTGAAACACTTAAACTCTACCTGATATTGGTGGTGATTCTGCTGTTGAAAATAAAATTATTTGAGACGCATGCCATTTTTTTCAAATGAAATAAAAATAAAAGAGATGGAACATTTTAGACATGTCAAATTAGTCTGAACATGTCAAATTGTGATGTTTTTAATTAACGTTTTTCGAATGATAAATTAAAAGTCTGTAGAAGTAACGTACATAGACTAATCTAACTAAAAGTGTTTTGTCTCTTTCTATTTCATGAGTTGAAAGAAGTTAGTGATAAATTTAGTTTAGCACTCAGCGTTAAAAAAATTACCACCATAGACAAACTTTCCAGTTCCTCAATCTACAAATACAGATTACATTGTGAAAATAGGGCATATAGCCTCTGATGATTTACACTTATGATATGAAGTTTATTACGATTGAATGTCGTTTAGTGTGAAAACGATCCCGCTATGTTTTAAATACATCTCTTCTAGACAATGTAAAAAACAATAACATATAGTATGAACAATCTCGAATCGTCGCTACTGTTAATCGGTTTTATTGACAGCTTATCCTACTAATAATATAAATGCGAAAGTTTGTATGTTTGTTTGTTACTCCATCACGCAAAAACTGCTGAACCGATTTTTATGAAATTTGGCACACACACAGATAGTATCTTGGATTAACACATAGGATAGTTTTTATCCCGAAATAATGTTCCTGTGGGACCACGCAAGTTACACCGATGGCTACAGCTAGTGTAGTATAAATCAGACCATTCAGCTCGAAGAACTGACTACCAATATATCTGAAAGTTCTTTACAAGAATACCAAGTAAAACAAAGTATGTCATCCTCTTAAATGTATCGGCGACTCTTCCACAATCGTAGGCATCTGGTATAAGTTATGAAATAGTACAATGGTTGATGGAAGCCTTGGTGGGAAAGTGTTGTTCATCTGCACGCCCGGATTGGTACCAACAGGTATCGTATATAATAATATAATAGATAACGTCTGATCTATTTCTAACACCATAATGTCAGTACTTGCCATTGACGAATTGACTAAATAATATAACTCGATTACTATTACATAAAGCTGGCCAATAAAATTAAAATTGTTTTTTTTCAAAGAAAAACGCCAGCGAAATATTTAAATAAATAAAAATATTTTTCTGATAATAAACTAAACAATGACCAAACATTTACTATTTACAAAAAATAAGTTAGTAATAGAAGACAATTAGTGTAAAAACGATACACAAAAAGCAAGCATATATATTTTATTATATAAACATTCAATGTTACATACACACAATATTAATAATAACATGCAGAGTGAGTGCAAAGAAAGTTTTATATCGCTAAAAGAAATTGTAATATTAAATGGACAAAAGAAATAACTTTTTAGTAACCATAAAAGAGATGATAATGTTTTTTATTTATTTAACTTTACCATTTTTCTGAGAAATATTAAATTATCTTTTAAATTATTTTAATCAAGTGTATGATTTGAAATATTTTATGTTAATAATGTTTAGATTATTTTTACACAAAGTTTTTTTTAAATTTTTGTTATTGATTAATTATTTATTAACATATTTTATTCAGGTAATTCTTAATGCACCATGGAAGTTTAAAGTAATAAGTAATTTAGTTTAAATCTAACATGCCATTCAAGAAACATAGACATAAAATTAAGTTATAAAAATCAACACTGTTGGAATTTTGATCTATTGCAATCATATTCATTACCATTAAAAACGTATTACCATTAGTCGCTAATATTTAAATTCTTACCAAATAAACTGTTTTAAATTCAAATACTAGATGTTATGTCAAAAATAATAGAGGAAAAATATAGTTTGCCTGCACTCACTTTGCATTAAATAAATATAATATAATAATAAACGAGAACACACTAATTAAGGAGAGTTTAGAGTGAAGCAAGGATAAACTTCATCATAATTGTTTTTTGAAAAGAAAAATATATTATTTTGATATTATTGAACTTTAAATGTACATACCAAACAGATTATAGACGAGTTTTTGAATTAGATCATTCATGAATATCAACAGATTTGATATACGACACGCAAATATTAACACTCTATTCATCCTCGGTTATACAATTATAAATATTATAAAATATGCCACACAATTTTATTACATATACTTAGTATTATAATAAAAAGCGAAAAGTCACTTAGAAACTTATGTACATACGCCGACAACAGGTTCAAATGAAAAAAATTATTAGGACAGGACAACGCCTGTCGGGAAACCTTGTTTTTACGTAATAGCTACATCAGATATATTAGAATTTATTAGTTTAACGGAAAAAATATTGTTGAAGAAAAGTACTATTTTCATTAATGTAATAAACCAAAGATGATTGAAGAAAATTAGAATATTGTGAACATCAGAAATAACTTGCAAGACATAGGCGTGCGAAACACGAACGAAAACTTTTATGAATAATTACTTAAAATGTTTATAAACTCGGAAAAAGAAAAGAAACGGCTTTTACGTTAGTTTTCAAGCGACTCAACAAGCAACAAACATCAAGTAGGGAAATGTGTTTTATCATCACGGCAACAAAGTTCATAATTTGACTTACCGGAAGTCATACGCCGACGACCAGTGTTGCGGGTCGTCCGGCATCAAGGTAAAGTTCAAACTGACCGATCCTTGTTCAGGAACGGTCACCTCTTCTGTGATGCTTTCGTACCTGCAAAGACATTTTAAAATGAAAAGGCGGTTGTCTGTAAAGTCAGTTTCCTGACGATAGTTGAACGTGACAACGTCATAAGAACGGTGGCCGATTGTGGCTCTTTGTCGCTCGTTCCGCGCTCTCGCTTGCACTTCAAGCCTTAAATGGCACGCCTCAGAGCAAGGTAACGCCGCATCAGTCATGTTTTTTTGGTGCGTGAAACCACGTCAAAAAGAAAGATTGACTTGTTTGTCTAGGGATCAATGTTTAAGCATAATGCCACAGAGCATTCGCGATTCATATTAGTTTTGATTTTGGGACAGGCATTTCAATAACAAAATATACAACACGTACTCGTCAACTGTGCACTTCCACTGGAATGCGACCCCTCTCCCGCTGCGGGACGTGGCGCCCCGTTTTCGCCGCAAGCGTTATCAAACCGATCTTTTATCTATATATTAATACGTGATGCCAAAACTTTGGACCCCTTTCAGTTAGTAAGGGACTTCACGTGAAGATATGTTTATGTGTGTATAATATTATTATACCTCCAATACCGCAATATTTTGTATTACATGACTAAATAGGCAATGGTTTTTTTAAACTAAATAATCAAAACACAATTTATTCATTTCACTTGTACTTTTCACAATTAATTGAATTAATTATCATCTGTGTTTAGAATGGAATTCTACCAAGCACCGACGACTAGAAGTATTGAAACTAAAAAAAATAATCTATTTCAACAAATTATTTGTACAGTCTCTGTGGTCTAGCGGTTCAGTTGTTGGACTTGACTGCATGATGTCCCGGGCTCGAATCCCGGTTCGAGCAACAAAAAGAAAATTGGATTTTTCCAATTTTCTAATAAAAAAAATGTTGTTCGGATTTAGAAATGTGCCCAGTTGGCGATAGGCTTGCCACCTATCACATTGTGGGACTTTGTGTCTTCGGCTAGTCGTGGGTGCCCTGGTTGTGCCTCTGCCTACCTCTTCGGGGATATGGGCGTGAAGATACTTTGAAGATACTTTATTTGTACAGTTGTTTAGTCTGAATATTTGCCATTATTTCTTTTGCACGATTTTTCTTTATACGAACACTCAAACTTTGAAATAGTCCAACCTCAAACTGTATTTCCAAGAAGTTATGGCATAGAGATTTTTGAGAGTAGGGTTAATACATTATTCAAGAGCCGGCATTGTATTGGCAACTTTCTTTGTACAACTACCCACACACACACAACCACACTATGAATTAGCCCATTAGTCGTTATGCCTGTTTTTTTAAGGTACCTATATTCCATCTTATGAATATAATACTGTAAATCATATTCGATAACAACTTACTCATAACTTAGAACCAGGAGACGGACAAAAAATACTTATTATCTCGTTTAACTCTTAGGAAATGAGGAAACTAGGATAATAATTATTTTAACTGAATACAATACAAACTGAACGGATGGAACAAAGTTCGCCGGAGTAGCTAGTATCTAATATACTACAAGCGGCAAAAATATGATAAAATGTATGTATTTGTTGTAAAACGCAAAGTAAAGTAGTTTTGTGCGAATCTGACTAGCTCTTAAAGGTTTCCGATTCATTCATCATAGATTAGAGTGTACACGTACCCCTCAACGCTAGCCGTGATGTTGTACTTCCCTGGAGTTAGGAGCCTCCAGTAGTCTCCGTCCTTGGCGGTGCGGACCAGGTGCTGGATACCCGACACGGATATCTTCACACCCGACAATTTGTGCCCGATGTGGCTGCTAACGAATCCGTGCACTCCAGTGTGTACCTAAATTGAAGACCAATTCTAAATCACTCAATGATAATAGTTAGTCAAGAAATATTGCAACTGCAACAGTTTGTAAAATATTTGGAACGTCTAAAGAGTATCAGAGACAGAACTAACGGAGCGATTTTTACCCGCACCCTCGGCGGTTGCGGTTTTGCGATTTTATTTGAAAACTCACGAGACCGGTAATTTTTGCAGTCCCGTAGCCGCCGCGGTTGAAATTGTTGCCCGCAAACTTGGCGGTTGATTATCGCGCGGTCGGCGGTTGCGATTAAAATAATCAGTACAAATAGTAGGCGATAGGCTTGCCACCTATCACATTGTGGGACTTAGTATCTTCGGCTAGTCGTGGGTACCCTGGTTGTGCCTCTGCCTACCTCTTCGGGGATATGGGCGTGAAGATACTTTTTTTTTTCAGTACAAATAGTATAAAATGGTCGCCCGCCGAGCGATCGCAAAGCGCGCAGTTTTAACCCGCCGTGGCGGCGGGAGATCGCCGCCCGCACGGTTAACGGGCAGACGACCGCAAATAACCGCAGGCGCTGCGGGTGAAAATCGCGTCGTGAAATGTGAACTTACTTTTGCATATAAATCTACATTCTACAGAATCTGCGGGCCCGCAACTGCCGCGGGCGCGGGTAAAAACCGCACCCTGAGTCCTAGTTTAAAAAAAATGTCGACGCGCACAAATACCTCTTGTATGGTTCATGTGAATAAAGATTATTCTGATTCTGATTCTTAGTCTTAGAGTTCCAATTATTGTTATGATCTTATAACAATAAAAAAAATAGGAACGCTGATACTCTTCGATCGGAGCGTATAACTAGACACAGCTGAAAGCGTAGTACAGAAAACGTGAATTGTTATGCCAAAGCAAGCAAATTTCAAGTCTATAACAAGGGAAATAAAATGTTATAACTAAGAACTACTAAAGAATATTTACAAACATCATAATGTTATTTAATTTGAAAGTGGCATCAGCGGAAGAGGGTGAGAGTATGAAAGAGATAGAATTATAAGGAGATGAGAACGGACGGAGAGGGATAACAAGAGTAAAAGGAAAAACTAGAGAAGGAGTTTTTAAAATCTTCTAGGTTTCTGGAAAAATTCAAAGAATGGCATGATAGATAACCTGTTCAATGTATTTCAGAAGTGCCTCCTTGTTATCTTCCCAGTAGGTGGGGAGATCCCGTGCCTCGGGGAACTTGACACAGCCCAACTCGAGGGTCAACTCCATGTCATTAGTCTGCAGATAGTTCCAGTCTTGCATGCCACCGTTTAATACATACCTGTAAAATAATACCCCGACAGTTCAATAATTATCATACATAAGTCCATTTTGTATATTTTACAATGGGAATAAAATACTGTTTAAAATCACTTGAAAATTGTTAACGGAGTTTTATTTAAGATTATATATTAAAACATACTTTCGAATATAACATTAAGGCATACTTCGAAATCGGTCCATCCATTCAAAACTTACGATTCGCACACGCACGCAAGCACGCTCGCACCCACGCTTGCACGCACGCACGCACGCACGTTCGCACGCACGCACTCACATACACACACGCACAAACACAGATACAAACACACACAATAGAAAAATGAAATAAAAATAA
>NJDD01003619.1:95806-114620 GCA_002245505.1 Calephelis nemesis | reverse complement strand
ACGCACGCAAGCACGCTCGCACCCCTGCGAGCACACACACGCTCGCACGCACGCACGCACGCACTCACATACACACACGCACAAACACAGATACAAACACACACAATAGAAAAATGAAATAAAAATAACATGATGCTATTCCTCTGTTAAACATAACACTTACCAGTAAGCTCCATTGACAATACCGTCTTTGAATCTTCTATTTGATCCCTTGCATGGCTGGCCCAAATGCATCCTGTGATGTGCCTGCAAACAAATCGTCACAAAGGTTACAAATGTAACGCGTAGTGCAAGTGATATGTAATGCTATCAGTAACGAATTATGGTTGCCTGATCGGTGTCGTGCTCTTGTTTTAGTAGTTTTTGGTCAGTTATGTATAAAAGTATTTTTTTTAAATTATTACACACATATAGTGATACACCAAATAAGGAGGTGGTTCTTTACTCGACTATGTGTTTTTGTATGTTTGTAACGCGATTACTTGGCCAATAGCCAGTCGATTTTAACAGGTGTTTTTAGAAAGATAGGTAATGAATCCGAGTTGGCGCACTATGAATTTCATCAATATTCGACTAGTAGATTGTGAAAGTATATGCACTATTAAGTGTAATTCAAAAACTACTAGTAGGATATTGATAAAATTTATGTGGGACCGTTTCGGAAACATTAGCTATCTTTCGAAGAAAAGTCATCAAATAGCTATATGGTACCTAATGAAATAAATGGAGTCAGTTTTTGCAATCTTACACCTCTCAATTAATACAAGTGGTCGCCCGTTGGTCGAAATTCGACCATAATAAATTTGAATATCCTGTTTCTCAAGACCAACTACTTTGTTTCCAAACTTTTTAGTGCGCCATCTGTGATCTTTTATCGTTATCACCAATATATTTGTTGTTGTTAGTGTGTGTCAAATGCATGGTAGTTTGGGTAAAGTTTTATTTGTTGATTTAATGTACCTTATAAGCATTATTATTGAAAAATATTAGCGTTCTGCACTTCTTCTACACATAAACTATAAGTGTGCCAAATTTTATACTCCTCCGTCGGCGCAATTTTCGTAAAAAGGGGTCCAAAGTTTCGGCATCACGTATTAATATATAGATAAGAAAGGTTTACATTTATTAAGTCATCTAATGGTACTTACGTCAGAATAAACATGTGCCAGATGCATGAAGACGGGGTTGTCGGGCGCCAGGTTCTCGTGACCGTCCCGCATGTTGTTGTTACCGTCGAACGGGTAGTTGGCCACCAGCGCGCCGCCGTGCAAGTTGGCGGACAGCACGAACGGGATAGACTGGGACCACTTCATCACGGCTTCTGTCTCGGGTTCAGTTATTTTATTCTCCTGAAATAAGCGGGCCATGAAAAACAAATTTCTGATCAGATGTGTTAATCTTAACTATTTTTTATCCTACTAATATTATAGACGCGAAAGTTTGTTTGTTTGTTTCATCAAAACTTTCATCAAATTTGGCACACACATACCTAAAGGGTAACTTGGATTAACTAATTGGATAGTTTTGATACCGTAAAATTGTTCCTGTGGGTGGTCCCACTTAACTACGCGGGTAACAGCTAGTATATTATCTAACTGTGCCAGCGAGGTTTCAAGTTAAATTCAATTCGTGTAACTTGTCCAGGGATATTTATTTATTATATCTAAGTACATTCAATGCACAAAGACTAATTTCTTAATGTCACTATCAAGTCAAGTATGTGTGTGCCATAGATAACATTATTTATTTATTTCGTCATTTATTGTACACAGAAAAAAATATATTTAAAGATTGAATTATTGAAAGAACATTACTATCAGTTTTGAAATACTTCATGGTATAAATAACCAAAGTGTACAAATACGAGATGAGCGCTACAATTTTCGCGTAGTTTAAACCAGGGCTTGAAATACCGGTATTTTTAGGAACCGGTATTAATGAACTTGAAGCAATACCAATACCAAGCAATACCAAGGTGTTACCTGTACTATTAGTACCGGTACCAGACTTAGTACCGGTACTGTTGCTTTAAGGGTTCTGATACCGGTACTGTTTCAATAATACCGGTACTAGAAAACATATGACTTATTATTTTTTCTTCAATCGAAGATATCTCTGTTCCTTCATGAGAGATTAAAATAATACTGATACATAAAAAGGAAAATTGGCAACTTCGCACTTGTATTTAACGGGTACCTTTATTGGATACCGGTTTTTATCGGTATTAATACCGGTACTTGTTAGATACCTGTATCGGGCCAGTACCGGTATACGAAGTACCGGTACCCACTTTGGAACCGGTATCCAGGTATCGAAATGGCAAGAACCGCTAAATACCGGTATAGAACCTGTACTTTTCGTACCGGTTTCAAGCCTTGGTTTAAACATTTTCAATAAAAGTTAAATAAGAATGGTTTGCTCCAGTTAGGAAAAGCCGCAAAAAATCACTGGTGTGAGATATGTTTACTTACTTCGGTGAGTCCAAATTGATCAGGGAAATTCCGGTTGAGATCTACATCATGAGCGTTAGACCTGCCGTTGCCGTCATCTACTCCTTCAATAGCAAAGAAAAGAAAATAAACATAAGCCAAATAAAAAACAAAAAAAATACTAAAAAAAATATTCAAAACCAAATTACTTTCTAATGCGAGGCGACAGCTAGCTTTATAATTATCTCCAGCAATTTTTTTTTTGCTAACATAAAGTAGCTAATTATCGTGTTGTGGATAACTTCACTAGCGGTTCATGAATTAACCCAGTGTTGTTTGGTGTTAAGAATGCTGTGCAACAACTCAATAACGCAACACTCTAGATATTCCTGCCACCATAACGGCAGTAACGTAGATCATTACTTAGGATAGCTGATTAACTTACATACGTGGCCTGAGATCGCAGTCATACGATACACCAGTAGCATTTATGGTATAAAGGTGACGGATGTTTTTTGCCATCAGGAAAGCTGTCTCTTTATTTGCTATCTCTTTTTATAAAACATAAAAAACAGATACTGTCAATTGAATATCAGTTATATTTCCTATGTGAAAATATCTTACAATAGTCTTCCGTTTAAGGCAACAACAACAAGCAAACAACAAAAAAAGAAAAAACTTTTTTAAATATCTTCATTACGTACCTGTTACAGAACATAATAGACATTGTTCAGGTTGAACTAAAGCGTCTACTGCTTTATTAGATTTCTATTGTATTAACAGAATATAAAAGAAATAGATGTAAAAAAATAGGCAGCTATATATATAGGCGTCACTGTTTTACATTACTTTTAATATTACATACACACACCAGACTTAACTTTGCTCAAATTAGAATAAAAACTATCAAATCCCACATGGTGACAATATTTATATCATTTATCTTAAATCTTTAAATCCTTTAAGACCAAATTTTAGTTTACTTCTGTCTTTTGGTCGAGTGGCTTGCGTACACGCCTAATTACGCCGACCAACCGCGAGGCTCGGGTTCGATTCCCGACGGGGGCAGGCATTTGTGTGATGAACCTTTAGATGTCTGCATTTCCGGGTCTGGGTGTTTATTAAATTTATTCTTGTATCTATTTAAGTATTTTCTATGTATTAGAATCGTTGACTAACACCCATAACACAAGCATATATGCTTACTTTGGGGTTAGATTCAATTTGTGTTACTTGTCCAGGGATATTTATTATTATTAATTTAAAAATCTTGAAACCTTGGGTTCTGTTCTCTCACTGAATCCTCGTGATTTATTATTACTCCAAGACTTATTTTACAAACAGAGTATCATTTCAACATAAACATTGGAACTTTATTCTATGCTTAAATCCAAATAAAATTAATTGAATTTGCATCAGTAACCTCCAACCAAATAAGTAATGAACGTTAAACTAAAACAGTCTTTTTATCTTTAGTTTCAAAGCCCTGATGATGCTGTAAAAATTGAAACGGGTTGGCTGAAGAGCAACGAAAAGTATTAAATAAAGTGTATAGTGGATCTTACAAGTATTTACTACAAAAAATTGCGGAATAGAATTTGAAATTTTCAGCCAAATTTTTTTGGCAATTAAGTACATATATTAATTTGGATTTAAGTGTGAATTTCTGCAAAGTAACGCCTTCTTCTATCAATTTCATTCTATGCTTATTAACAAGACGGTTAAAAAAACAAACTTAAATACAAAAGCTCAAACTTAAATTTTAATTAAATCTAGATTGTGGCCAAAAGAATTAACACCACTTACCAACTTTCGACTTTTCATAACCATCAGGGTTCATGCTGGGCATAAGATGTATCCTCGTGTTGTTGAGCATGTCTTGGATCCTCTGGTCTCCGCTGGTGTATTGTTGGCATAGATATTTCGCTAAGATCAGCAGCAGCTCTCGACCCACTACTTCATCTCCGTGCATATTTGCAACGTACTTGAATTCAGGTTTACCTATATACGTAAATATATGTTAGAACCACAGATATACATACTATATACTCGTGAACATCAAACGTCAAAATCATTATTTTGATTGTTACATGTGTCCATATATTGCTGGAGAGCTATGTGCTAAATTTCTTTTGATAAAAACGACATTTATTTATATTGGAAGGTAAACAAGCATAAAAATTTCTTGATGGTAAAAAATTCACGCTGCCTCGAGACACCAAAGGTGGTAATGATGCGTTGCCAACCTGAGGCCGGGATATTAGGTGTCGAACAAAAGAAAGTTTACCCGCTAACTTATTCTTCCGAACCGGAACACATCAATGACTGACGTTATGGAGGCAGGAACCGCGGCGGTGCGAAACTCTAACTTCTAGGCAGATGTCACCTACCTATAAGTAAACCTACGTCTATACCTATTAGTAAAGCAGATAGTCTATTCTGCAAAGGATCCCGAATAGGGGAAAGCCAGAAGTTGAAAGATAGTTACATAACAATAATTATCAAAGAATTATCCTTCTTTTTACTATTAAAAGGAGACATTTTTTTATGTAAGATAATTTACTGTAGTAGATTGATGTGCAATAGATTGTCCGGATTAGTTACATCGTTAAGGAAGTGCTTATGGCGACATGATATCAGTGCTCGCCATTGTAGTGTTAAGTGAGGTACAGCACCCGGCACTTGCACAAGTGACAGGCGACACACCAACAGCATCTACAATGTATATAGACAAAGGTTGTCTTGTATCATTGGAAGTGCCGTCCGTTTGTTAGCTTTTTATTGCTAGAAGTCAGCTAACAAGCACACGGGCTTCTTGATGGTAAGAGATAACCGTGGCCTATATACACCATAAATGTTACAGATGCGTCGCTGTCTATTGTCCAGGATGTTAGACCTACAACTTTAATCCTAATCATATAACAAGTAGGTTAAAAGATAATTAATAAGAAGACCACGGGCGGTAGAGTACTGTGCACCACCTTGCTCGGGTAAAGATCCACCGCCTTACCTATTCCTGCCGCCATTATGACTCTTTCATATTGCGGTTCTGAAATGTAGGGTAGCCGGTAGATTTGCACATTTGGAGTAATATCCGATACTGGACAGCGACGCACCTATAACATCTAATGTGTATAGGCTACCGTTGTTGCTTACCATCAGGGGATTATTGTGCTTGTCTGTTGATCGCTCATATAAAGAAGTCTATTTCCTAACCTACGGGCTTATTATTAAAAATCGTTGTTCGTGGAGAAACTCATCACAGAAATATCTTAAAATTGTTTCACGACTAGATGTTCCGGCGAACTTCGTTCCACCCGTTCTGTTTGTATGGGAAAACTTAAAATGTTGTTTTTCCTAGTTTCCTCGCGGGTTTTTTTGCTTTTTTCTTGTCTTTTAATCGTTCTCTGGCTTTTCACAAATAATTCAATACCAAAATCAGCCAAATCGGTCCAGCTGTTCTCGAGTTTTAGCGAGACCAACTAACAGCTATTGATTTTTATATATAAGAATATTATATCAGCCGGATATACAGACAAGGCTTTTTAAAATGGGTTTGGTAGATTTATAGTAATTCAAACCAAATTAAACTATACTTAGATTACCTGGCACATGTCGCCCTGGATCCTTCGTGACTTCCAAAACGTAGAGTTCTCGACCTTCTACCGATTTACCGATACTAGACAGCTTTGTAATCTCTGGATACGCTGCAGTGAGGTCCTTCAGGAACTTCTCCATCTTCAGATAGTTGTGATGAATGAAGTCCGCTGCAGAAATGCCGTCCATTGCATCAAGTTCTCTCCTGATACGTTCTGAAGATTTGCCCCAAGGTGGATACATTTATTTCGCCTTTCGGTCTCAAACCTACCTAAATCCTATATACCATTTATGGTACAAGTTTGGCGCGATTTTATGGTCAAGGTGCCCTGCCCTCCGGAATGAAACGTGACACTGCCATTGCCATTGACCAATGACGGCCGTATTAGGTTAGGCAATTGACCACTAACATTTGATTTTTTACTTCGGTACATGTAGACCAAAATACAGGCTGCTTGGAAGCTAGGTGAAAGCCTTAAGGGGGTGTTATTTTAGACTATTTAGAACATTTTAATGTATATATGTCTTAAGCAAAGCTTGATATTTTTTTCAAATGAAGTTTTACGCGTTGAGAACCAAAACCCTATCTTTTGACAAGATGTTTTCATATAATTTCTAAAAAATATGACAATCTACGATTTAGTATCGCGTTAAGTAACAACCGTACTAGGATCTTACCAGGAACATTTAAAAATAGTTTGAAAGAATACCTCTAAACTTGTTTGTTTATTCGCGCTAAATTCTTCTAAGCCATGAAAATAATCTGGAAACGGTTCTCACTATGGATGAAAATTAAAACGAAGGGTTGTAGGTATTGCAAATATCGATATCGATGATAGAAATCGGAAAGTCTTAATGTTTCTACAGTAGGTGCTTTCTATATAGCTAATTTATTTGTATCTATAAATAAACCCTACAAATCCTAGTTTCGGAAACAATTTTACAATTTTATATAATCATAAGCATTTACTTAAGAGCACTACGGAAAAATACTAAAAGAAGTTTCTCGTGTCTGTATGTATGTTTGTCTGTCTGATAACTTTTGAACGGATAGACTGATTTCGATAATTGGTTTGAGAGCTGACGTCATCTACGGTAATTGGTTACATTACCTTTATATGTTAGGTACAAATGTTATTAGATTTTTTTTGTATTCGCGCTAAATTCTTCTAAGCCATGAAAATAATCTGGAAACGGTTCTCACTATGGATGAAAATTAAAACGAAGGGTTATAGGTATTGCAAATATCGATATCGATAATAGAAATCGGAAAGTCTTAATGTTTCTACAGTAGGTGCTTTCTATATAGCTAATTTATTTGTATCTATAAATAAACCCTACAAATCCTAGTTTCGATAACAATTTTACAATTTTATATAATCATAAGCATTTACTTAAGAGCACTACGGAAAAATACTAAAAGAAGTTTGTCGTGTCTGTATGTATGTTTGTCTGTCTGATAACTTTTGAACGGATAGACTGATTTCGATAATTGGTTTGAGAGCTGACGTCATCTACGGTAATTGGTTACATTACCTTTATATGTTAGGTACAAATGTTATTAGATTTTTTTGTGGTCGTTGCATAAGATTTGAACTTTTATAAACAGTCAATATACCTATTAACTGATAAATTTTGAACCATATTTCACCTTATTAAGCTTCTGGCTAATTTAAATACGATACATCATAATAAAAATAACAAACAAAGACAAGTACAGAACTAAGAACATAGATGTTAAGGAAATGTTACAAACCCAAAACCATTGTCATTAGGATAAAGGAGAGCACAACACAATTAGTAAATGTAGTACACAGAGATAGATACTACTTGAAAGATAATGTTAGATTGCTTATTTCAAGGAAAGAGGGTGGAAGATTTTCCTTAACATTAACATCCTACATACCTTCAAGCCAAGTCCCTTGCTGGGTAGACTGAATGTCGAGTGCCAAATGTTACGATAATCGATTCCCAAAAGCATGGAAATAACTTTTTTATTAGGCTTAGAACCCAAATGTTCTGATCTTCCATTGGCAACTGGTAGCTGGTTCTACCACCTATAGACACCAAATATGGTAACAGTACAACAGGTAATGCACTTGTACCAAATCTGATGAGTGGTTAAAAAGGTAGTCAAAACCACGGTGTTAGTGAGAAATAAACAAAAAATTGATTTTGCACACCACTATTTGTATTATATACTTGGACAAGTATGTAAGAGACCGGGACCAATACGAGGAAAACTTAACTTTTTTAAATTCACTATTAATAACCTGATTTTGCACATTTAGAGAAAGGAGAAAGAAAGAAAACACACAACATGGGGCAAATAAACAGAACGTTACAGGGTTAAATAATAATCAACAAATTGAATTCTTGGTGTAAAAATGAATTATTAATTTAAAGTAAAATCTTTCTTTTTTTAAATCACAGAAAAATATTGTCGTAACTTGTTCATTTTCAAAATAAGTTTTACCTTATTAAAAATTCATTTAAGTTAAACATTAATTATACCTACAGATTACCAATCTGTATTAAATTATAATCAAACAACAATACAAATATTTTTTTTATATTTTTACTATTGCTATAGTGTTCAACTTTTTAACAACGTTAAAAGATGAAATAGTATTGTCAACTTTTATTCTAATTTTAAATTTTACGAATTTCCGTTCAGTTTTACACCAAGAAATAATAAGCAGGAAAATACACAATTAAAAAAAACTATCAAAAATATGAAAGTAACTTATGACTGAAAATCGGATTATACATATAAAATAAAAATAATAAGAACATGCTTACATACTTATTAACACAAAACTAAAAGGGATAGTGATCTACTTTTCCTATTCATTAAAACCGACCAACATATTCGAAATTAATTTATTTTAAATCATATTTTATCACAGAATTTAATAATTTGAGTTCACAAATAATACTGTTTAATTATTAATATTCATATTATAATACAGTAACGCTGTGAAGAAATTTGACGTCCATTAGAGTTGCCATACAAAGAAATGAAGTATTTGTGGCTAAATTGACTTGATCGCGGAAACCATGCTAAGTATCGCATGCTATTTTTTGTTCGTTTCTTTCATAATAGTTATTACAGAATAAAAAATATTGTAAAGCTAACATTTCTTGGATAATTAATAAACTATAAAACAAAGAAATCATTTGCGTCGATTTGAATGAAAACAAAATACACAGCATGTTTAGAAATAGACATTATAAAATGTTAATTGATGAGACCCAAAAAAAAAAATATTATGCTGGCCTAAACAAAAGTAATATCTCTGACACACATTATAACTTGGATGCGTGCGAGAGAGAAAGAATGCTTTCGAAACTGCATGAGAACATAGCTTTTTTATGATTGTATAATTGATTTAACTATATTACGGAATATTTTTTGCGCATTATACCAAGCCACCATTATTACACCGATAGGTACCGAGTTTTCACAAGAGTCGACAGAATAAATATATAGAGATTTTTTAAATTTGTAAAATTCATAAGTCGCTCTATGTGACTGCGACAACAACGCCTTCACTCAAAGGTGAGTATTTTATCTTTTTCATAATAGAGATCGAGACAAATGTCTACAGGAATGAGGCAATATACTAATCTCTTTATATATACAACACTATTATTATAATTGTTAAAATCTGTTTGATTACGAGTTTTCACTGGAATTTGAGACACAGGTAAGCCGTACAGTTAGATATAGCAAGAGCCCACCAAAGTATCCAAAGTCATGATGCTTGACTAATAATGAAGTGGGCCAATCTAGCACATATTACATATTTACAACAATATTTCTATTACTACAATTAATACAAATAAGGAATCGCCCGTTAATCACGTGAGGCTGTGAATAGGGAAGCGATTTTTCAAAACTCAAATATACACGTCAAAAAACCCTTCTTAATTAATCGACCGAGGACAACGTGTTTTAATAAAATATTTTATTTTTACAAGATTAGGTACTTCTTTTCTTTGTAATGTTTATGCTAATGTTATCAACCTGAAAAACTATACGTTATCATCCCCTTGGCGATACATGGGATAAACCTCGCTATGTATCACCAAGGGGGTTAGAATTAGGCCAAAAAAGCATGACATGATTGACGGATGACCCTAATAAATATTATCATAAATGTAATACAAAAATAAACACATATAATAATATAAATAATCAACCTTTTTCATACATTGATTTTTTTATATAATAGCTAAACAGAAACAGAAATGAAACAAAGTCAATGTTATACATCGCCAGTTAGTAGTATTGTAAAAAGACATTTTTAGACCTAATAAAGTAATTTACGACTTTTACTGTATAATTTCCTACAATTGACTACCTATAGTAACCATATGGCCAACGTTTTGTCCTATTTAAGAAATAAATTACTTACTTACTAAATTGTCTTTATGTTTTTTAAATTATTTATTAAAGGTACTTAATTTCGAATAGCGTTTTTTATTAATACGCCATTATTTGAGCATAAAAATCATTACTAAGCAATGTAAAAATAATTATAGTATGGCAGTGTCCTGTTGATAAAGATTGTAAATATACTTCATTTAAAATGTAAATAAAATGAAATAATATCAATGTTTTGAGACAATTACCTAAATTATTTTATTAATAATTGACAACTCCTTGAATAATTAAAAAAAAATTTAATAGCTACTGCAATCTTCATACAAGTAAAATAATGGTAATACCTATATTTAACTGTGACTATTTTTATTACAAAAATAGACAAGTATCAGTTTCCTATCGAGATCTTTCTAAGTTATACTATGACAATGAATAATATTTTACTATATTTATGTAATAATAGTCAATCTTATTTGAAGCAACCGACACATCTACACTATTATTAAACATCTAAATTAGGCCGGAACATATGGTTAATTTATTAATTTTCAATACTTCTAGTGTGCGCTATTCTTCAATAATTAAAACTATTTCGAATTATTTTCGAGAATGCCGTTACATTTCACTCCGGCTCCCAGACCTCAGCCCTTTACCGATATTAAAATGCGGAAAAAAGTGATAGAAGATAAAGAAGTAATGGTCTAAGATCCGAACCTAGGTCGACCTTCGCCGAGCTGATAACCTGTTTAGTAATTAATTTAGTATACCAGAAAATATACATAAATGGGTTGTCTAAAAATCCTAAACAGAATATTTATTTTTTTACTAGCTGCGCCCCGCGGTTTCACCCGCGTAAGTCCCAATCCCGCGAGAACTCCGGGATAAAAAGTAGCCTATATGTTATTCTGGGTCTTCAGCTACCTACATACCAAATTTCATCGTAATCGGCTTTGTAGTTTTTGCGTGAAAGAGTAACAAACATCCATACATACAAACTTTCGCATTTATAATATTAATAGGATTTTTAAAAATGTTTTTCCATTTAATGTTGTTATATTAAAATAATAAGAAAATGTTATCCAGAGTTAAAGTTTATGGCGTACAGAATGTGCAGGAGTTGGGTTGCCTGTTATTTATCTGGGTTGCCAGGTATGTCGTAAATAGATTTGTAAGCAAGGTAAACAGATAGGTCGATGTCAAATACTTTTACGGGATTGGATAATAGAATTATAATCTTATGCGCAGCATTATTACGAATACGTTGGTTGCAAAAAAAACGGAATAATAAAAAACTACTTTTTATAATATTCTGTACAGGATTTTTATACGATTTTTAAATATCCTAAATTTATTATAAAATATTTTTTATTCCGAGCTGATAAGCTCGGTGTCGGTCGATGTAGGTTCGAAACTTCTAATGTCACGGCATTCTTTGAATTTACCTACTAAAGGTTACATACCACAACCATTCTATAGTAACCATAAAGCCGCTACATGGGGTTAGAATTTATGGTCAAAATAAATTACTGGACGAGCCTTCCAAAAGCAACTCGTTCGAAATAGCAAATTATTTTCAAGTATTACTCTTCGACGAAAGGAGGCTAGTCCAGAAGTTTATCTTGGGCCAAAGATAGAATATATATGTCAAATAGCATAAGTAAAAGTTTCGTCTTATAACTAATAAATAAGATTTATATGCGGGTTAGTTACAGATAGCAAATATTTAATATAGAGAAAGATCTTAGACTATAGCTCAATGATTCGAGTTTTGACGCTTTTCTAAATCTTAAGAATGCATTCAAATTTTGCATTATTTTAACTATATAGCAACATATGAAGTACATGAAAATTTACATAGAATAGTATAAACAGTATATAGCATAACCCACATTATGCTATCTACTTCTGATGTTTTTTTCTTATTTTCACTCCTGACTCATGATAATAACTGTTTTAATTGAGATCAAATTCAATAGGCTAGTTGACACTTATTTATAGAGTTAGAGAAAAAATAAATTAGTTAGATAACTACTTTCTGAGTGTGCATTTTTGAGTACTCATTGTACATACAAACTCAGTGACATTACAATCATATTCCACAAATATATTTACAGATTAGAAATAAATTTTACGCCTTCTACTGTCATAAATATTAAAGTTTCATTTTAAATATCAGTGTTAATACAACAACAACATATTCACCTCTTACCCTTAATATCCTCCGTGTTATTAAAAGCGCATCCCCTAACCCATAGTTAGTTTAAGGTTCTATGACTGTAGTATGAGTACAAGTATCAAGTGTAAGAGCAGCCAGGCGTGCGGCAGTGCGGCGCCGCTGCGGTACCGCTGCGGTAACTTACCGTCGGCGAGTGCGCGGGACTGCCGCGACACCGTCACGTTCACGTGGACGGCCCGCTCCGGGGTCACTATCACCTGTATTGGTTCCGGGATGGAGTACCTGCACGACGATAATGGACGTGCATTGTTATAAATGTAATAAACGTTTTATAAATTTAACATATCTGTGTGTGTATCTGCATGTGTGTGGCATCATAGCTTCTAAACGAATGGACCGATTTCATTACGGATTTTTTGTTTCAAAGCTGATGAGTTCTTAGCTACATTACGTATAGGTATTGTCGGGGTTATCATATTTTCTGATTATAACGCCTACAGCACATTTGCTCGTTCTTATTTTATGTCAGAAGATCAATCAGCTGTCAGGAAAAGTAAGATGTAATCGTCACTGAACATTTTAGATGCCCGGCATCTAAGGTTACGAATAGAAATCTACCAACCACTACTCTCCGAAACGGAACACGACAATGGCAAACATTAACATCATTTTTCTTTTAAACAAAACTTTCACAGACAAGACAGACAGACACACACACTTACCCACACGCACGCACGTAGACACGCGCGCACGCACATGTACACACACTCTTTCTTTAACCACACACTTCTTCTTTTTCCATCGTATTTTAAAAACAGATGTGTTATGTTTTCTATAATCTAATTTGCTAGTAGGCATGCTAGAACATTAGATATAATATGTACCCGTCAGCTAGAGCAGTCACGTTGTATCGGCCGGGCAGCAGCAGTCTCCAGAAGGCACCGTGCTCCGTCGTCTTAACCGAATGGTTTATTCCTTCTACTGCAATTTTAGCGTTCTGGAATGATGTTAATAACACAATTATTATATACTAGCTGTCACCTTTGATACAATTCACTATTTCGCTGGTTTTTACAACAAGAAATAGCTAACTAATGCCCGGTTCCTATAATCAACGAATCGTAATCCGTCAGCTAAACCACTTGTAGTTTGTTCAAAATTAACAGAGCGTGACCAATATTTTCAAAAAATGTTTAGAATCAATAGTCGGAAACGAGCAACCGTTGTTAGTAATCTTACTAAGCGTACAAAATACTACCATCCGTATTCAAAACGACTCGTTTTTTGAATATAAGAACCGGGCATAACACGCGTTTCTGGCGATGGTAAGAGATAATCGCAGTCTATGGACACCATAGATGTGCGTAGCTGTCTTGTGGCCGGGGTGTTGGGCCTAATGTGTAAATCTCTGTGAAAATCGGCTATCCTATCCTCCGGACCTGATCAGACAGCACTAAACAATCATTATGGTGGCAGGAATAGGTAGAACGGTAAATTCTACCCAGGCAAGTTCACAGCTCTCTACCACCTTTTACTCACTTTTATCAGAATCAGAAAAAACTTTATTCATTTGAACCATACAAGTGGTGTTTGTGCGCGTCGACATTTTAATAAACTACCACCGGATCGGAATCGCGGCTACACACTGAGAAGATCCGGCAAATGAAGCTAAGAGGGCTTGTCTTTTTCAATAATAATAGTTACAATATAATATAGATTAAAAATATAAATTACAAATATAAATATTTATATTGGTAATGTCCAAATAAGGTATATTAACCTTTTACGTACTGCGAGGGAAAGAGACAGATTCTACACAAGGGGACCGAATCAAATTTGAATAAAAACGGTTCAGTAGTTTTGAAGTTCATCTCAAGAAATATCGTGACGTATAAATTACAATTATGGCGGCAAGAAAAGGTAAGGCGGTGGATCCCTACCCGGGCCAGCTCCTGCACAACACACTTCCACTAGTGGACATGTTGGTAATGACACATTTCCCCTTTACTCGCCTCTTACGAGTTGCCAGGTAGCACAGCAGATGGTTTAACCTACATGCAGGATCCGAACCAACAAGGAGAAATCAGTAGGGTTACTCTTGAATATCCATTTCATGCAAATCGGAAATTTGAATCGGATATGTCATTTTAGGTACTCTTGAACACAGTAATAGCGGTTGATTAACATTTAGTTCAAACAAAATTCAATGAATCCAATAAAAGTATTTATTGTTTACTAGATAAGAACCCGGCTTAGCTCGGGTAAAATGTGACTCATAATACACATCTAGGTGCAAAATGTAGGTAGATATTTCTGTAGTCACTGGTTTTAAAGAAATATTAAAGGTATAAGCAAGACATAGATTCGTATAGCTTCATTCATTGTGTTTAATAAATATAGTAAATAAAAACTACCAAAGTTTTACACAAATAATTTTTATTTTAAATCAACATTTAAAGTAAAGTAACATAAAGTAATAAAACAAATTGCAATGAGTACTTATCCGAGAATTTGGCAACGGTACTTATAAAGGAATATTCTCTATTACACATCACAAAACGGAACATTTATGTAACTACCCAAGATGGCGACTGTGATTTGTCTGTCAACACATTAGAATTTAACATAGAATTTAACAAAATACTCGACAATCCGAATTTTGCGGATATATTATGTTGTCGACTCAAAATCATATTTTTTTATGTTTTATAATTCAGGTAAGGTTATAATCGAGTCTACCGTACCCCTTGACGAAATTATTAATATAGATTATTAATTAAACTTTTATAATTCGCTAGTATTGTATTCAAGAGTACCTAAAGTGACAGATTCGATTCCGATTTCCAACATTGCATCAATCGAGATTCAAGAGTAATCCTACAGAAGTGATATCTCGCGTCTTATCTTATATGACTAACCCGTTCGATGTCGAAACAGGGACTTCCCATACAGAGGAGCTATTTTTAAGTTATCAGTTATTACCAAGAATTTCGATACCACTGGTACTAAAACAAAACATTTTTTTCTGTTAAAAATACTTTATACAGACAGCGGAAGCGTATAAAGTAAGTGAGTAAGTAGTAAGTGTTTTTTTTATTTTAATATTATTATTATTTGTCATTATTTTTATTTTAATCTGACGTGTTTTTATTATACAAATTTGTAATTAGTCATTTATGCTAAGCAATCGAATGCCATTTATTTTATCTTATGATTAAATTTAGACGTAACAACTTATAATTAATAATTAATTTTAAACTAATACACATTTTAAAAACACTTATCAATTGTAGAATTTAGTTTAAAGAACATTAACGGTCTTTAGTCGAGGGAAATTTCCCCATTGCTGGGGGAAAATCTAACGTTGTCAACCCAGTCAATTCAGGTTTGTCTGCTAATGTCGTCACTCTATATTTTTTTTATTCAAATGCCGTCAGTTTAAAGATAACAATTAATTGGTATGATTTTAAACAAAACTTCAATTTGTATAGCCCTGATGATGCTTAAACAGCGAAACCGGATAGCTAATATATAATATGAAGAAATGGATTATAGAAAGTATAAGTGTATTATGTACAAGTAAATTAAAAATATATATAAAATAACATGTCCTGACTGACTGATTCATCATCGCCGAGCAAAAACTTTTAAAGTTACAGCCATGAAATTTGGTAAGTGGGGCCGTTTTATTGAATAGATACAAACCAAAGAGTATATAAGTACTATATGATAAGAGGCGGGACTTCCAGAGATACATAGCAAACCCGATTTTGTATGAAGTTTAGCTCAAATGACACAAGAAACTTGACAGATGAGTATAACCCGTATAATTTGAAAGTAAGTCTACAGGCATTTAGATATATGGCAACTAGTCTCATATGATTTAGGCGAATAAAAAACATAGTAAACTCATTTTTTTTATTTTTTGTATGAAAGTTTCGCCAAACTGATACAAACTAACAAAATTCTACCTCTAAGGGTGTGAAATAGGGTCATAAGGTCATAAGTTTGTATGGAGGATCGTCATTTTTTTAATTTGGAAACATGAAACTTTATTTTCGGGCTACTTATTAAAAATGAGTAGAAACGTGTTTAAGCGTTTTGGAAATTCTACCCCTAAGGGGTGAAATAAGGATTTAAATTTTGAATGAAAGTCCTTATTAATGTGGTACAAAAAAGTCTTTAACTAAAATAATATTTTAAATTAATCAGTAAATAATATATTAACGTCATATACGTATTCAAGGCCGCGTCTGTCTGTCTGTCCTGAAATTACGCGAGCAAAGCTGCGGGTAACAGCTACTTAAAAATATATCTGTAACTAAAACTAACGAAAATAACTGATGGTACTAAAAATAAACGATCTGCCGCGATTACTCCTAATAACCAGCAAACGTTGCCGGCCTAGGATCCATCAAATCTCACTATGCAGTCCTCCTTCTTCCGAGACGAGGATATGTGAAAACTGACAAACACCGGATATCACTGGGTCTCAAGTTGACCCACGTCTAATTTCGTACATAATTGAAAAACTTGGTCTCATGCAGAAATGATATTTAAAATTTATTCATATTGACAATTGGGGAAAATTTCAGAGGTCTACATATCTGCTAAGTCATATAATAAAGACTGTTGGGTAGAAGTGAAGAAGAGAGGTATTGGAGCTAAGTACATACCCGACCTTATGTTACTAGATTGTGATATTATTACCTAAATTTATTTATTTTTTATTTTAAAAGAGAGTGAGAAAGCTGCTTGTTTTTTTGTGCATCACGATACATAACCCTTCACATTCCTGTCTATCGAGTGAGTTGAGCGTCTTATATGTTCGTATGCTCGTTAGTCGAAAAATACGCTTTTTAGTTAGTACATCAAAAATAACTATATGTTATATAGCTTAAACATCATTACATACTATTTGCGGAGGAGTAGGTGCATAAGAAATAACAGGGAACAGAAAAGCTAGACAAACATACCTTTATCGGAGCCCCAGATTCATCCACAACAAAGCCCTGTACGCCAATGTTAGTTTGCTCGATATAGGACAACAGGGAATCCTTGTTCATCTTCCAGAAGTACGGAAGTTCCGATGCCTTTGGGTATTTGCAGCATGACAACTCGAAGGTTACTTCGTAGCAGTTTGAATAGAGATAATTGAAGTCCTGCATACCACCTGGAATAATTAAAAATAAATTTACACAAAATCGGATTTAAATAACTGTCTCCTATTGCCATCGTTGCCATTTGCAAATGTCCACAAAATGTACAAATTAGCATATATTTTAAAAGTTGTGAATATTTAAGAAATATTTTTTCCCTGTGTTGGTCCGGGCTCCTTTGCAGAATAGACCATCTGCCTTTTTTGCCAGGCAGCTCGTAAAAGGCGAGCATAAGCTTATCATCACTAACACCGTGACATCTGACTAGGTGGTAAAGTTTCGCAGCGACTCGCCCGAATTGGTACCACCGCCTTACCTATTCCTGCCGCCATAACGTCATGACGTGTTCCGGTTCGGAGGGTAAGGTAGCCGGTAAACTTACTTTTGCTCGAGGCCTAACATCCTGACCTCAGGTTGGCAACGCACTATTACCATCTTTGGTGTCTCTAGGCGGCGTGAATTTCTTACTATCAGGAAATCCGTCTGCTTGTTTGCCTTCCTATAATATATAAAAAAAAAAAAAGATTTGTAATTATTGAATTGCATGTACGTATTATTAGCTGTTTATTAACAATTTCTGGTGTTTTGCGTTTTCTTGATAGAAACCATGTCGCAAAACACAATATTATAGTACGAATGAGACATAGAATAGAGGGAGATGGTATATTCCGTAAACATTTCTAAAAAGCGCTATTCCTAACACCGTCAGCGAGTTCACATACCAACGGTAGATGGCTAGGGGGCAGGTGTAGCTAGGCAGAAGCCCGTAAACTTACCTTTAACATTATACCAAAAAGCACCATTCGTGAGGCCATCAGTAAAGTTCTCGGATTTGCAGGCGTCCCCACGGCGCATGTCTATGTTCTTCGAAGCATACACGTTTGCTAGGTGCTTGAACAGTGCGTTATCTGGGGTTGGACTCTCAATACAGCAGTCTCGGCCGGAGCTGAAACGTTTATACGTAAAGATAGAAGATTCTCCTATGGTATTTAATTCCCAGTTTGGTTCCTAAAACACCTTTAAAAAAAGTTGAGAGGTGTTTAGGGACGCCCCGATGGAACGA